>PVJH01013727.1:0-17214 GCA_004026705.1 Nesogale talazaci
GGGGTTTGGCTGGAGAAACTGGGGACACATGTAGCACACACGGGATCCCAGAACGTCAGTAAAACAGGAGAGGAGAGCTGGAAGACAGGGAGGGAGGGTGACAGGTCAGGAAACACTTTGTGGACTGAGCAACTAAATGGTCAGGGGCTGCCTTGGCATTCGTGGCAGGCCTTAGAGGATGACACTCCGAATCCAATGGCAGTGTGTTCTGGAAAGGGAGGGGAAATGAGGACGGGGAGCTAGCATGGACTATGCTCTTTTGAGACCCTGTGGATGAGTGCACAGGTAGAAAAGAGTCATTAAAAGGGTGTAAGTTGGGCTGAGCCCCAGTGGCGTAGTGGTTGTGCGCGGGACTGTGGCCCACGGGGACGGAGGTTCAATTCCAGCAGTGGGGCTGGGCCTCCTACTCCCACCACCGGAGAGCAGTGATGCCCCCCCAAAAAACAAAAAAATTCTACTGGGGTTTCTTACCGCTCTTACTCCATACGTCAATTGTATCAAGCATATTTGTACAGTATGTTGCCAACATTTCCAAAACATTTTCTACTTGAACCCCTGGTATAAGTTCTTTTTTCCCCTCCTCCCCCACCCTCCCACCCTTGTGAATCATTGATCAATTATCTATCGTTGTTATTGTTTTGTATCTTATGCTCACTGCCCATTTTCTACCTTCACCCACATTTCTATTATTCGTCCCTTTGGGGGAGGGGACTACATATCCAGACAGTAGGTTTATTTTTTTGTTTGTTGTTTTACGATGAGGCGGGAGACCGTGGGAGATCCAGACAGAAAAGTTGGCAGGTCAGGTCCCCCCAGCAGTACCTTGGAAGTAAATCCTGGCGTTCTACTGGGAAGAGAAACAAAAAACATTGCCAGCCTTGCAGAGCAGTTATATATTCTGATACACGAGGAGGGTGCCATGCGTCAAGGTTGACGTGTGACAGCTGGTTTGGGCTAGCTTTTGAGGAGGAACTGGTGTCTAGGATGAGTCACTTCGTTTTGTCCAGGTGAGCGGGTGGTGCCATTTCTTAGGTATCTCATTGGGCCTGCCTTCCTTAATGATTTTAGGATTAACTTCTTGGGATAGCCTCATTAGATGTCTTCTGTGCATCTTTCACTGCCATGACACATTTAGTCCTGCCAACCAGTACGGGGCTTAGGTTTTAAAATGTGTTCTAGGTGGGGGACATAGGTGAAGCAAGACCTGGGAGAGAAAATCCTCAGCAGAGGTGTGGGTGGGACTACTCAGAGCAAAGAAGGAGAGAGAGGAGAGAACCATTTCAGTCTGTAAACCCTTCATTGGAAGGACTGCCCTTCATTATCCCCAGTGTTTAGCAGAACAGAAGCTCAGTAAAGCTTCGCTGACAAAATGATGAGTGCTGTGTGGAACCAGTCCCTGACATCATGGGGCTTGCTAGGGTGGAGCGCAAACACAGGGAAGCCTCCTGGTGAGATGGATAGGGAGGATGAGTGCAGCAGCAAGCTGGCACATGGCAGTGATGGTGGTGGCACAGAAGCAGGTCGGGTCTCCTTTCCCGCGCGGGGTCCTTGGAAGCTGGGACTTCCTGCGGGGCCCCTAACAATAGTAACCCAGAAAATGCCCGCCTGCGGAGATGATACTTAGTAGACAGTGGGAGCCATAACCTTATTTTGTTGTTTGTGTTGAACTCTAATGGTTATGGGATGCTTTTGGATCGAATTGGGAAGCAGTGGATGAGATTGCTTTCAGGGGAAGAGGATTGTGGGGAGGCCTGGATGAAGAGAAGCCGTGAGGCTGCAGGCTGCCTCTGTCTGGGATTGGGGTTGTGTGACGGTGGGGTGGGGACGTATGTAGGGTCCCCTGCGTTTAGGGAAGCGGGAGGGGAGGAGGAGCTGGTATTTATTCAGTCAGTAAACTTACTGATTTCCTGCCCTGCTCTCTGGGAACACTTAAAGTAAACAGTGGCTCGGGTGGTTCTCTTGAACGTCTGAGAGCCAAACGGTGATGCCAAAGGAGCTTGGCTGTATGAACAGAGCAGATGGGCCAGGGTCCCATGGGTCACTTTCTCACTCTACAGCGCTGGCCTGGACTGCGGCATCACAAACAGCTAGGATTCCAAATAATTCGTCACTCTTTCCGGCCTTTCCTTTCGGGGCAGGAAGAGGGACTTTTCTTTTCTTTTGTTTTTTTCCTGCTCTAGTAAATGGCACTGGCTTTTGCTCTCACCTCTGTCCCCACCATCAGAAGCCTGCTGGTCCCGCTGCCCCCTCTACTCTCTGTGTCCTGGGTTGCCCTGGCGACTTCGCTCTGTACCTGTTTCTTACCATCCTGCCTCCACTGTGAAGCCAGAACCAGTGTGACAGCGCGGAAGTCATTATGCTAGTTGAAGTCCCCGTTTCTTCACCGAGCTTCGCCGGCCCTCCATTCCAGTCTCCCCTTGCCCCATTCTCCTTCTGTCTCTAGGTGTTGGCCATGTAGAACCTTTTTTTGCCCTGCACGCGTGCTCTTCCTGACACCTAGCCGTGTCATAAGCTGTGTAGCGTTCGGACTTGGCCTGGTGCTGGCTGGCTCCCTGCTTCTCATGGTTCAGGCCCAGCTTCGTGTCATGTCTTCACATAGGACTGGCCCCCAAATGACACCAGCCCTTCACCCTCCACCCCTGCGGTGGCATGCCTACCCTGCTCTGCCCTTTGGGAACAGTCAGCACACGTGTGAGTAATCTATTGAAAAATCTCTTGGGTTCCAGAGAGGTTCTCAGTCGTCTGTTTTACTTCCTGACTGCCCTGTCCCCAGTGGCACCCCGGGTAGCTGTTGAGTATTTGCTGGGCACTGAGCAGTGGGAGTAACGGTTATTCCTGCAGGAGCTGTGGAGCAGCACGCGTCTGAGAAGTGACAGTTGGACTGGAAAAACAGTACAATGGGGTAGAGGCCATTGAAACATTTGCCAGAGCAATCAGGCTGCTCTGGCAATTGTAGACAAACGCCCTTGACCATGTCTGCTTAACCTTCCAGAGAAAGTGGTGAAGAAAGGGAAGAAGGACAAGAAGACCAAAAAGACGGTGAGAAACTGAAGAGTATAAGAGATGATTCTGGTGTTTTCATGCCAGTCAGAGAGGGCCAAAGAAGGAGAGAGCTTGTCAGAAGGGTGCAAGGGTCCTGGGGGGAGAGCATAGTAGATGAGTGGTTTCAACTATTGAACGCAGAGGGGATGGTCTTAAATGTAAACACCGCCACCCCCCATCTAAATCCCAATTTAAAAAACAAAAACAACAAAAAATGGCAGGGATGGACTGAGGAGCAAGTTGGTAGAGGTGGCTGTGTAAGGCAGGAAGGAGTTTCAGGGGTCTCTGAGCCGCGTCGTAATCCCCTGTACAGTTCTTTGAAGAGCTGGCGGTAGAAGATAAACAGGCTGAGGAAGAAGAGAAGGCCCTTAAGGAAAAGGAGCAGCAGCAGCAGCAGCAGCAGCAGGTACAAGGATGATGGGACAAATCAGCCCTGGCAGTATCTTGGGCCCGCTGCGCCTGGCCCAGCCCTTCCTGTGTACTCAGCGGACGTTGGACTCTCTAGAGCAGAGGTAAAGTAGTAAGCACTTGGGCAGGGCTTCATTCTCTGTGCTTTCCTTTTCTTTCAGCAGCAAAAAAAGAAGCGAGACACCCGGAAAGGCAGGCGGAAGAAGGATGTGGATGATGATGGTGAAGAGAAAGAGCTCATGGAGCGACTTAAGAAGCTCTCGGTGCCGGCCAGTGATGAGGAGGATGAGAGTAGGTGACCTGAATCACAGAGAGATGGGCCTTGGGTCTTGGGGGTGGTGTCAATTGAGGAGTCAGACATTGTCATTCTCTTTCTGGTCTCTTTTCGCCTACACCTTACCCTTCTAGCACCTGTCCTGATAGCACACGGAGGGAAGAAAACCAAGGTGAGCCCTCTGTTGATCTCATGTGGTGAGACGCCTGGGGTTCCCGCTGGACTGCCGTGCTGATGGGTGGTCTCTGCCCTTTCATTCTCTAGGGCAGTAATGCCTTTGCAGCACTGATTCAGGATCAGAGTGAGGAAGAGGAGGAAGAAGAGGAAAAATGTCCTCCTAAGCCTGCCAAGCCAGAGAAGAATCGGATCAATAAGGTGACAGTGACGACGGTCCCGCCCATTACTCCCACTGTGCTAAGCGCCTCTGGCCATAGTGCTCAAAATCCCTGCTCTCAAAACCAGCTCTGCCAGGTCTGTCTGACTTCTACTATCAAAATCATCTCTTTAATTTCCTTCTCATGGCTCAGAAACCTGCGTGATTCCGTTGGTTCCTAACTAGAAATCTAGACCAAAAGGTTTACACTTTTGTTCTTCGACTGGGGGCTCCCCCGCAGTCTTCCTCGAGAAACTTCCTTGTATATCTCTCAGGTCAGCCGGGCCGAGCCTGGGTCCATTTCCTTGGGACTTGCCCCCTCTTAAGGAAGCCTGCTAAACACTAGCTTCTTCCCCCACCGTGACGCAGTTACTTGCCTTACAGTGCCTAGGTTCTTGACTCTGTTTATGGTCTCTGCTTTTTTGTGTGCTCCTTCCACTGGGTCTCAGGCCCTAGGCTCTTTTTTCTGGTCTCTTTCTTAGGCGTGTTAACCTGTGAATTTGAACTTCATATGCACACACTGTAGAAAAGCGTGTCAAGCAGGAAGGTAACAAATCCCTGTGGGCTTCTCCTTCAGGCAGTATCTGAAGAGCAACAGCCTATGGTCAAGGGCACAAAGGGAAAAGAAGAAAAGTCAAAGGGGAAGACCAAGGTGAGGGAGCGATTGGTGGAGGCGAGGCGTTAGGATTTGGAATTCATTCAGACCTATCTCACCAGGTCTCCTCTCGTCTCTGTTAGCCTCAAAATATATTTGCTGCTCTGGACAGTGGAGGGGAGGATGAAGAAGAACTAGTAAAAGAGAAGCCGCCCAGACAAGGGAAGGAGAAGGAAAGGGGCAAGAAGGTGGAGAAGGTAAACATTTGGGTCTTGGCTGGGAGGTAGGAAGAGGAACAAGGACTCGGCGGTGTGATAGGAAAGTCGTAGGGGACGTTGTTGCACCTAGAACTGAGGGGACGGTTTTTTCCTCAAAGGGGCCAGGCGGGCCGGGGGTGGAGTGGTTGCACATTGGACTGCTCGCCTTTGCAAGGTCCGCAGTTTGAAACCACTGGCTGCTCCACAGAAAGATGGGGCTTTCTGGTCCTGTGAAGAGTCACAGTCTTAGAAACACACAGGGCAGCTCTGGTAAGCCCGACAGGGTCACTGGGAGTCGGAATCGGCTGACTGGATGGTGGAGAGTTTGGTTTGAGTTCTGGATTTACGAGAAATATAAAAAACAACATTTTTTTGTGTCATCACTGCCCTGGTGGGAGTAGGAAGCCCAACCTTGCTCCTGGAGAGCTGCTGCTGGATTTGAACCATCAACCCTGTGGGCCTCAGTCTAGCACACAGCCATTACACCGCCAGGGCTCAGCTAAATACTTTTTTTTGGGTGGGGAGGGCGGCATCACTGTCCTCTGGTGGTGGGAATAGGAGGCCCAGTCTTGCTGCTGGATCTGAACCTCCAGCCCAATGGGCCGCAGTCCCGCACACAACCAGTACGCCACCGGGGCTCAGCCCCCAAAACAACATTCTTAAATGAAACAGGTTGTACAAGAACAGGTCTCGAGTCAGATTTGAAACCCCTGAAGTGGACAGGAAAGGACCCGCAGTTAGGCTCAGATGATTGGAGTTGTGGCTCTGTCCCTTATCGGCTCTGTGACCTTGAGAATTTCTCACTATCTCGTGGCTTCACGTAGGAGGCTAGGGCCGGTACCTCCAGGATGCCCTCTAGAATTCTGGTACTCCCTGCTGCAGCTGGACTTGAGCCACCTGCCTGTTTGCATTACCTTCTGTGTTCATTGTCCTGGTTGGGAGTGTCCAGAAAAGAGCGTCAGTGCAGAGCCATCCAGGGCTGTGTATTTGTGGCAGCAGAACTTAAGGAAATGGCTCTGAGGACGGCAGGGGATGATCGAAGAGAGAGGGGCTCTGCCACCATATCAGGACTTGGGGTAGGGTGGGGTGTAAAGAAGGCAAGAACTGATTGTGTTGGGGAGGTCATGTAGCCTGAGCTCTAGAAGGGGCCACTCGTTTTCACCACCCTCTGGTTCTCACAGGGTTCTGAGGAAGATGGGGAGGAAGAGGAAGACGATGGAGAGCCTAAGGCCGATGATCCTTATGCTCACCTTAGCAAAAAGGAGAAGAAGAAGCTGAAGAAACAGGTAAGGCCTTGAGTTCTTAGTGGTCAAGGAGAGAGAGCCTTGGTGTTTCTTTTCTGCTCTTCAACTTGGGGGAATTTGTGTGTATCCTGGGGACAGGGAGGGGACGGTGTTGGCAGCCACTTCAGGTCAGGTACTGGGGCCAGAGCAGTTGGTGCCCATGAGGCTATCAGAGTCCAGGTAACTCGGTGATGAGAAGCAGGCAAGCTGAGCCCCGGTGGCGTAGTGGTTGTGCGCGGGACTGCGGCCCACTGGGATGGAGGTTCAATTCCGGCTCACAGGAGCAAAGGCTGGGCCTCCTACTCCCACCACCTGAGGGCAGTGATGCCTAAAATAAAAAAAAGAAGAAGAAGAAGAAGCAGGCAAGCAGCGGTCTCCAGTTCACACTTCCTTTCTCAGATGGAGTATGAGCGCCAAGTGGCTTCATTAAAAGCAGCCAATGCTGCGGAAAATGACTTCTCTGTGTCCCAGGCAGAGGTGTCTTCCCGTCAGGCCATGCTAGAAAATGCATCAGACATCAAGGTGAGTGCTGAGAGGCCTTCTTCCCTCACGGGTCATCCGTGCTTAGCTAAGTACGGAGGTGGGAAGGGCCCCCAACACGAAGCAGGAAGCACGGGAACAGTTTCCACACAGTGGGTTCTGCCAACTTCAGAGAGGTTAGTAAAACCAAGGGAGGAAAAGGGTAGGGTGGGACAAGCTGGACTGGCTTTGATTTGGGAGACCTCTGTTAGGACAGTGGACGGAGAAGAGGACTGGCGGGGTCTTGGGTTCATCAGCAGACTTCCCTGATGGGAGAAAGGTCCAGTTCTTGTCCTCAAAGAGAATGCTCAGTGCTCGTCTCTGCCTCCTCCTCCCTTCTATCCCGGATGGCTGCAGCTGGAGAAGTTCAGCATCTCGGCCCATGGCAAGGAGTTATTCATCAACGCAGACCTGTATATTGTAGCTGGCCGTCGCTATGGGCTCGTAGGACCCAATGGGTGAGGAGGGGAGAGCCTGGAGCACCAATGGAAAGGAGGCGGGCGGGAAGAGAAGCCCCTCCTTGGGTGTGGCCTGGTACTAGGAGCTCTCTTCCCCACAGCAAGGGCAAGACCACTCTTCTCAAGCATATCGCCAACCGGGCCCTGAGCATCCCCCCCAACATCGATGTGCTGCTGTGTGAACAAGGTGAGCTGGCGCTGGGCGAGGGATAGGCAGTTCCGTAGAAGAAACGGGATAGGGAGTTGGAGCGGAGAGGTGAGTGAGGGGCGCTGCAGAAAAGAAAAGCTGGGGAGGTGGTAAGTGGGAGATTTGCCAATACTGTCCTTGGAACAAGTGCAAAGGACGGGGCAAGGAGAGCCAAACTAGGAAGGAAGAGGAACAAGGAACTTGGCCTCTTGGCCAGGGGGGACCTGACTGCGGCACCCTCCCCCCGCCAGAGGTGGTTGCGGATGAGACACCAGCAGTGCAGGCGGTGCTTCGGGCTGACACCAAACGATTGAAGCTTCTGGAAGAGGAGCGGCAGCTTCAGGGGCAGCTGGAACAGGGGGACGACGCGGCTGCTGAGCGACTGGAGAAGGTAGAGGAGATGACACAGGGGGCACGGGCGCAGACTCGGCCTGCCTGGGGCCCTCCAGCATGTGTCCTCTTCTCCCTCCTCCCAGGTATATGAGGAGTTGCGAGCTATGGGGGCGGCAGCTGCAGAGGCCAAGGCGCGGCGGATCCTGGCCGGTCTGGGCTTCGACCCAGAAATGCAGAACCGGCCCACGCAGAAGTTCTCTGGAGGCTGGCGCATGCGGGTGTCCCTGGCCAGGTGAGCCATCCCTTGGGTGTTTGAGGCCTTTGTTTTCCTCCCCCTCTCCCTGGGGGCGTCTGAGGAACTCGGCTGCCCTGTAACTGTTGAGGTCAACTGACAGGGAGTGCTTAGGGCCGTAGGCTCTGCTGGCCCAGATTCCCTGGGGTTCCGTGAGCAAGGCTTTTCGTTGACAGTCCCCCCCACCCACCCCCCGCCCCTGTCTGCCTAGGGCCCTCTTCATGGAACCCACACTGCTGATGCTGGACGAGCCCACTAATCACCTCGACCTCAATGCTGTCATCTGGCTCAACAAGTGAGTCGTCCCCTGGGCTGTGTGGCATCAGTGTCCACTCTGCGAGTCCAGCACCTTTGTCCCTGACAGCTCTTGCTGCAGTCCCTTCCCCTGGCTTTTCTGTCTGTCACCCTGACCATTGTGACTCTGTGCCCTCTTCTCAAACCATAGCTACCTCCAGGGCTGGCGAAAGACGCTGCTGATTGTCTCCCACGACCAGGGCTTCCTGGATGATGTTTGCACCGACATCATCCATCTCGATGCTCAGCGACTCCACTATTACAGGGGCAACTACAGTAAGGGGACTGCAGGCCAGGGGGGGCGGGGAGGCCCTTAGAGGGGTCGATGAGCTGAGTCTCGCGGGATTCAGAGCCAGAATGCCTGTCCCCATCCTTAGCCAGCCCCAGTGGCCCCTCCGCTGGGGAGGGCAGTCACCATTGATCCCTCGCGCGGTCCTCTCCAGTGACCTTCAAGAAGATGTACCAGCAGAAGCAGAAGGAACTGCTCAAGCAGTATGAGAAGCAGGAGAAGAAGCTGAAGGAGCTGAAGGCGGGTGGCAAGTCCACCAAGCAGGCAGTGAGTACCTGGCGCTGGGTGGCCTCCCTTCTGAGGAAGGATGGACGGACGGGGACGGTGGGGTGCAGCCTGCAGCTCCAGGCCAGCTGGGCAATGTTTCTCTTCCTCCTCCTCCAGGAAAAGCAAACCAAGGAAGCCCTGACTCGGAAGCAGCAGAAATGTCGACGGAAAAACCAGGATGAAGAGTCCCAGGAGGCCCCCGAGCTTCTGAAGCGCCCCAAGGAGTACACCGTGCGCTTCACGTTCCCGAACCCACCGCCCCTCAGCCCCCCGGTGCTGGGCCTGCACGGTGAGTGCCTGCGCACTTCCCGGGCTCCGCCAAGGCCTGGCCACCGGGGGCCCCTGGCTGAGCCTGGGCAGGAGGTCACCGGCTGCTTCCCTGACTGCAGGTGTGACGTTTGGCTACGAGGGGCAGAAGGCACTCTTTAAGAACTTGGACTTTGGCATCGACATGGACTCAAGGAGTGAGTGGGGGCTGTGGGCTGGGGTGGGGCCAGCGCTGCAGAGGATGTACTCAGCTGACTGCCTGCCTGCCTACAGTCTGCATCGTGGGCCCCAACGGCGTGGGGAAGAGCACCCTGCTGCTGCTGCTGACGGGCAAGCTGGCGCCGGTGAGTCTCGGGCTGCAGGGGTGGCAGCTTAGGGGAGGCTGAGGGGCCTGCCCATGGACACGTGTTCAGATAATGAAAGAAAACCATGAGGGAGCAGCCCAGAGTTTGTGAAAAATGTTATGAAAAGTTAACGCTTTTTTTTGTTGTTGTTAACGACATTTTTACCTAAACTTTTGGGCACTCCCTCAATGTGTCCCTGGCACAACAGAGAAGACTTAAGGGAAAAATCTTGGGATAACCAATGTTTGGGGCGGGGGAGGGGGGTCTCCTTTTTCCTTTGCAAAGTTGCCTATAATTTGTCTGTTTTGACAATGACAGTTTATTAAGCAAGCGGATTATACAAATGTCTCATAAGCAGATTTTCCAAATACTATGCTGTACCCCAACTGTACCACATTTCCTGGCAGAGCATCATGTATGCGCGCCTCTTTATTGTCACGCATCGCATGTGATGTCGGTCACTTAGATTATTTCTGATTTTTTACACGAAGGATACCTCAGTGGAGATGGTATGGATTCGGTTCCAGTCAGTAAAGGCAGTCAGGCGAATTCCCGGGTTTCCCCTGTGCTGTGCTCTTACTGAGTGCGCGAGGACAGCATTTTGGAAAGGGTCAGCCCTGCCATTACGATGGTGGCATTTTGTTGTCTGGATGGCAGCCACTTTGTCCGTGGGCCTCAGATCCTGGAAGTGCTTGCAGCACTTGGGCTCCGTCTCCACGTTGTAGGTAGGGGGCTGTGCCCACCCACGGCGGTGCAGAAGCGTGCTGCGAGGCAGGCCCCGTGTCCACCAGCTGCCGGCCGTGGGTGTGTAGAAGGTGCTCGTCAGCTCCCCACTGTCATTTCTAGGGTCCTGTCGGAGGTGGAGCTCTAGACTTGTGTATTTCTCAGTCCAGCTCTCCAACCTGGCCCTTCGGTCGCCCTTCCTTGCTTCTCGCCACCCACTCCCTGTGGGCCCTCCCTCTTCCTCCGCTGCTGGGTGTGCCTGCCTGGTGCCAAGCTGACCCCCACGGTCCCTGCCCAGGGCAGGGACTGCTGGACATGAGTCACACGTGCCTTTCCTTTGCAGACCCGAGGAGAAATGAGGAAGAACCACCGGCTGGTAAGTGGGCCTTGGGAGTGAAGAGAGGGCACCTCTGATCCAGTGCCTCTGTCACTGAGCCCCTCTCCTCTCCTCTCCTCTCGGCAGAAAATTGGCTTCTTCAACCAGCAGTACGCCGAGCAGCTGCGCATGGAGGAGACGCCTACGGAGTATCTGCAGCGTGGCTTCAACCTCCCCTATCAGGATGCCCGCAAGTGCCTGGGTCGCTTTGGCTTGGAGAGTCACGCCCACACCATCCAGATCTGCAAACTCTCAGGTACTGCGTGCGGGCCGTCTCCTCAGTCAGATCGACAGAGCAAGGGGAGCCCTGCTAGCGAGCTACTGCTTACGCCCCGGCCTGCAAGACTGAGGGGGCTTTCTCCGCTCAAGAGTTCGTGTCAGCTGTGTGCATTGTGATGAGAGTTGTGTGAGCCCTGTGGAGGGGCAGCTGTACTGGTACTGTCTGACATCACATTGACTTGAGCGAGTGCACACACACGCACATTCGCAGCAGCTCAGTGCCCCGGAGGTGAGGTGTGGAGAGTAACGGTCCCTCTTCCCGTGTTGCAGGTGGGCAGAAAGCCCGAGTCGTGTTTGCAGAGCTGGCCTGTCGGGAGCCGGACGTCCTCGTTTTGGTTTGTGCACTGGGCTGTGGGGCAGGGCCGAGAGTAACGGGGCTGACGTGGGGAGCTGGAAATAGATGCTCACCCACCGAATTCCTCCTCCGCAGGATGAGCCCACCAATAACCTGGACATCGAGTCTATTGACGCTTTGGGGGAGGCCATCAACGAGTACAAGGGGGGTAAGTCAGTCCAGAGCCAGCCCCCTTCCCTTCCCCTGCCCCTGGGTCAGAGCTCCCTCCCTCCCTCCCTCTCTCCTGGCGCGAGCTAATGCCTTCCTTCTTCCTTCCAAGCTGTGATTGTCGTTAGCCACGACGCCCGCCTCATCACAGAAACCAACTGCCAGCTGTGGGTGGTGGAGGAGCAGAGTGTCAGCCAGATTGACGGAGACTTTGAGGACTACAAGCGGGAGGTGCTGGAGGCCCTGGGCGAAGTCATAGTCAACCGACCCCGGGATTGAGTCTTCCAGGGAATCCTGAAGACCCAAGTCCCCCGATCGGATACGTGTGTCCCCAGTTGGAAACCTGTTTCTGGCCTGCAGCCGGCTCCACAACCACTCAGGCTGGTGAAGGTGGCTGCCCTGAAGTGACCCCTGATGGCTTCTCGAAACGCTGATCTGTCCCACTCCTCTTCAGAAACTGAACTGACTCTGCCCTTCACATACCCCCACCCTGTGTGAGGGGAGGTGACTCGCTCATGCGGGAGGGGGCCTGCCTTGCTCAGAAGCCCCTGCTGCCTGCCCTGCAGGACCCATTTGCCGGCCCCCTGGGCCCCCGTTCCCCGAGTGCTGCTGCTCTTCACTGGCTTCAGCACGCGCTCCCAGGGCACAAGCAGGCGCTACAGTGCTGAGCTGGAGGGTGCGCTGAGCCTGCCCCTGTGGTCTGGATGGGGACTTGGAGGCAGGGGAGGGGAGGGGCTGAGCCTAAGCCTCCCTTTCCAAGAGCCAGCCGGCAAACAGAGGAGCCGGCAAACCACTGGCTCAGGGGTTGGAACTGTTCTCATTCTGTGCAGTTTTCCACCACTTTTCTCCTCACGAATGGAACTGGGTCATATTTGCAGCTTCACCTCCCTGTGGGGAGTGCTTGCTATCCGGGGTCCTCCCATCCATCGAGGACGCTTGGCCGGCAGTGTGAATGAGGCAGGCAGTCCTTGGCTCTAGTCAGAGACCAGAATACCGATCCCTTCAAAAGGGACGAAAGTGACCGGTGTGTGCAGGGCTCTGGGGTGTCCACAGGATGAAAGGAGGCCTGCCTCTGCATTGTTCAGTTAGAGAAGACTTGAAAAATAAAACAGGAGCTGGTTACAACTTAATGTGATTCAGATTGTTGCCAAATGACTAGTATTTTGTTTTGTTTTTTTTGTGTTTTGGGCATCACTGCCCTCTGGTGGTGGGAGTAGGAGGCCCAGCCTTTGCTCTTGTGGAGCCGCTGCTGGAATTGAACCTCCATCCCAGTGGGCCGCAGTCCTGCGCACAACCACTACGCCACCAGGGCTCAGGCCAAATGACTAGTATTGTAGATTCTAAATTGCCACATGCCCTTCACAAAATTACTTAGTAAAGATTTGCATAATAAGGGAAGTGGGGTGGGGGGAACCCCTTGTAACATCAGGAAAAATACAATTCTAAGACTTGGAAGAGAACCAGGTGTGTTTGGGAGTCGATGGGTTGGTGTCAGCAATTTTCTCACATTGGAGAGATCGGGAGAGAAAACTACGGATGGATGGGGTACAGTTTTTGGATCGTGATGTGTGAGGTCGGTCCTGCGGGCTGGTGTTAGGCTAACTTCAAGGTCGGCGGTTCTGCTCCAGTGAAGACAGACGTGTCTTGGAACGCCTGTGTGGACTTGCTGTGAGGTGGAGTGGCCCGGGGCTGGGGGTGCTCCTCGGAGTCACCGCGGAGTGAGCAGGACGAGGTGAGGCGATAACCCCTGGAGCGAGGTGGGTGGGTGGCACGCAGAGCGGTCAGGAGCGCCATCCAGTTCTAGAGGGGACAGGAAGAGTGATTCAGGACCTGGAGTGTGACATCTCAGTGGGAAAGAAAGGTTCACGCGGGAAGTGAAGGCTTGGGTGGAAATGAAGTCCACATGCCGTGATGGGAGAGGAGCACCTGAGGAACCGGAGGCCTCGTGCTGACCCCCGATGTTCCCTGACCGTAGATGTTTGAGCGGTGGGAACCAGGCATCCGCCCCCTCCTCAGATGACCCTTGGTTGGACAGTGTCCTCTAGTCTCTAGGTACTGGTTTCCACCCCTCCAGTGAAGGCGCAGCAGGCTGTGTCTACCAGGGTTGCTTTGCCGAGTATTTACATTCTTTTATTGTAATAGGCGATCTTCATGCCATACTCGACATTTTAGGCTTGCATGTTTTGGTTCACTAGATAGAGGTGATAAGTAACAGAAGCACGGTTTATAAAATGAATACCATGGTTTTGTATTTTGAATTTTTCTTTAGAAATCTCAAGTGCTGCTCCAAAATAACTTCCATCCATGGGCACAAACTTCATTTCTTCATAATAGTCTATTAATGCACATTTATCATGGAATTGTGAAGAATCCACCTAGATATGAGCAAAAGTGTGCCAAAAAGGTGTTAAAGAATGGCATGTAAAGGGGGAAAAAAACTGTAAATGGAACCCCCAGTAAAATTAAAAAAAAAAAAGTTGGAAAGAAAAAAGGAAAACTACCAAGCATAGGTTTTCAGTAAGAAGACAAAAATGCTAAGACATCACTGTGGTAGTTACATAATTTCATGTCAACTTGTTAAGGTTTATTGTGCCAACATGGCTGATAAACACACATGGGGTTCATTGAAGGGCAGAGAACTAAATGACTCGGTGAGTCTCACCTTTCTAGTTCTCTGGGCTCTTGTTCTGCTGGTTGGACCAGGGTGCAGCTGCCTTAGCTGGCAAGACTCAATTCCTGAGGGACATCCCTAAGGAGAAGCCACATGGACCTACCCTGACGCAGCCCTGGGGGCTTGGAGCAGCCACATGAAGACCCCTGCCAGTGCTGAGATGTTGGCATGTTCACTGATTGAACTTTCCTCCTGCAGTTGGCATCACTGGGTGTGTTTTGAGATTGAGGAGGACTTTGTAGATTGAATGTTGGTCTTATGGGCTAATATCAGATTTATGGACTTGATCTGCACTGGGCAGGAATGTTTTCTTAACATACAATAAAAAGCCCTTTATGATACATTAAAAAAAAATGGTAACTGAAGAAGAAATAATATTAGCAACTATTTTGATTACCTTCCAAACAAAGTAGGACGTAGTATGCACTACATCAAAATGGGAGGGAAAGAAAGATGTTCACATCTGCTAGTGAAGCTCACAGGCCGGCTTGCCCACGTCACAGGGCCTCTAAGGTGGGGGTGGGGGTGGGGGTCAGGGGAACTGGGATCATGTCCCTGGCTTGACACTTGTGAAGTCCCTGGGTTCGCCCTGTAAGACAGTAGAGAAGTGCTCTGCAGAACATGCCAGGACAAAAACTGAGTGAAGCTAGACAAAAGCCGCCTTTCCCACGAGGAGGGGCCTGTGTTCAAAGCCCTGGCCTTTTCACTGACAGCCCACAGCTGATCAACTCCGTGGTCTGACTCCAGGGCCTGGTTTTTCTCCCTGTGCCATCTTAAAGGGCCAAGGCTAGCCAGGCAGAACTGTGATCCTGGCAGACAGTGAAAACGAGACCAAGGAAGAACCCCAAACAGCCTAGGGAAGTCGGGAAGTTTCCCTTGTGAGTTTGGTGCTGGGTGATCTGTTCCTGCTGGGGCAGCACATCCAAAAGCATCTTAGACCAGCATCATTTTGAACTTGACAAGTGCTAGGGCAGGAACTGTGCCTTAGAAGCATGTCAAGCAGAGCACGTGGAGTGAAGGCTGCTGATAGGACTGCAGGCTCGGGGTGTTTCTTAGGGGCTTGTGATGAGAAGATCTGCAGGATTAAAGGGGAAGGTTTTGGTGTGTGTGTTGTTTCTGATTTTTAAAAACAGTGCAGAGCTCCTGCTCCCACCAGGACAGTGATGCCACACACACACAAAAAAAAGCGGAGAAGGCAAGACATGAGCAAGAATGAGAAGATGGGGAGTCGGAGTTCCAGATTACAAACTGCTATAAAGGAAAGATGAGGATCATTGGGCTTTTACACTGATTAAAGACTATCAGCACAAATGACCTGAAAACTAAGGTCTGAAGGTTGAGAAGGAACTGGCTGACAGAGGAACAAACCAGTCTGAGGATGGCGTAGTTAAGGAACTTGAACTTCGAGCATGGTCAGAGGTTGCGTGATTCTAGGCTCCGTGGGAAGCCACTGGTATATTTTATTGAGAGTGCAAATTGATCTGGTTTGTATATTTACAAGCTGGATCCTGTGGATGGCAGGGAATGTAAGACGGGGGGAAGAGGGCCCAGAAAGAGTAAGAGACCATTTAGCTGTTGGAAAGGAGATGCCTTCCTTCCTCTGAAAGGTACAATGGACCAGGGCATTTCCAGATGGAAATGGCTCCCTGGATGGAGATGGTACCCTGAGATGGAAGAAAAGCCAGCTTGCCAATGAGCAGTTTTGAGCCAATGTGAATATTTATAAAGAACCAACAGAGGGCTGAACCCTGGTGGCGTAGTGGTTGTGCGCGGGACTGTGGCCCACTGGGACGGAGGTTCAATTCCAGCAGTGGTGCTGGGCCTCCTACTCCCACCACCAGTGGTGCCCAAAGGCAGTGATGCCCAAAGGAAAAAATAATTTTTTTCAAAAAAAAAAAACAAAACCAAAAGAGTGTATCTTGGAAGGTTTTCGCCATTACACTGACTTCGTGAGGGCTGGTAGAGAGGAGTTGGTGGGCCGGGGGTTGAGGGAAATGCTGAGAATGAAGATTGGGAAGGAACTCCTTGAGGCACGTGTGGAAAATGTAACAAGTTTGGATTTTGATGGGAAACTTGATAGGAAACAGTGGGACTCATTTTAAAGTGAACATGGGAATGAACGATGAACTACCAACTCTTTTTTTTTGCGGGGGGGAGGCATCACTGCTGGAATCGAACCTCCGTCCCAGTGGGCCACAGTCCCGCGCACAACCACTACGCCACCGGGGCTCGGCCCAGGGAATGAACGATGAAACACCAACGCTTGGAATGTTCCTGTCTGTTGCCGGGAGGAGTGTGAGAGGCAGGCAACAGATGAGACCAGAAGGCCCAGCAATGTGGCCAGGCCAATGGGCTTTGAACTTGAACTGCGCATCACTGGTATTTCACTGGGGAGCTTGGCCTTGGACTGCATGCCCCCACCAGCCTGCCTTTCCAGCACGCAGAGCAGCGATAGAAACCTGGTAAGAGGAGAAGCGTGGCCTCTCCGGTCTTGCTAAGTGCTGTCTACTTGATGCCAGAAATTTTGAACTGTGATGTCACTTGTCACTTGGTCTTACCTACAAATGAGGCCTGTGAAATGTGGAAGTTGTTGCCCTCATGCGGCCAGGGCTAGAAATAACAGTCAAGGCATTTTGTTCCAAGGCATTATTTGAGCATGATTGCTGTTGACTATTTAAAAATCTATATTGATATACTGTGAAGTATATGATTCATATGTACTACACAATGTAGATTTTTGTTGGCAATCAGCAGCAGCGTGGAGACCTCAGGAACTCATTAGAGTTGCAAAGTCTTGGAATTCACCCCAGAATCAAAAATTAAATAAAAAATCCTCCTCATAAAAAAAAAAAAAAAAAAAAGGGCTGAGCCCCGGTGGCGTGGTGGTTGTGCGGCCCACTGGGTTGGAGGTTCAAATCCAGCAGCAAGGCTGGGCCTTCTACTCCCACCACCAGAGGGCAGTGATGCCCCCCTCCCCTTCAAAAAAAAAATCCTCCTCTGGGCCCCATCCCCCTCAAGCTGTCTGTTACACCCGCCAGGTGATTCTGTTGTTTGCAAAATCACTGCCACGTCGTCCACACCCCTCCTCCCCCCCCCAACACACACGGCAGATAAGACTGTCACTTGCTGCTGCTTTCCTGTGCATGTTTCTATACACACAACATGTCCTATTTGTATTCGA
>PVJH01013727.1:17314-59405 GCA_004026705.1 Nesogale talazaci
GGGGGGGGGGGCGCCGCCTATGGGGCCAGAGAATTCAGAGAGGTCAGGTCAGATTATGACAACTGTCTGCGGGACTTAAAAGGCATGGAACTGTGATACATTTTCTTGAAGAGCAGAGTGACCATTTGACCTCACGAGGAAGCTGTAAGAAAATGGAAACAACCTGGCGAGCTGTGCCCAGTTTTTGTTTCCATCTCAACAATACACCTGCTTATTCTTTGAAGGATAGCAAGGGCCCAGAACATGCTACGGAGAAACCTTACCTCAGCTACACCCCTGACCTTGCCCTAACGTTGTTCCCCAAACACTGAGGCGGACCACGATTTGATCCCTAGAGGATGTGCCTGCTGCCATTGTGATGAGGTATGGAATCAAGGGGCCCAGAATGCTTTGGGAGAAGGGGAAGGAGGTAGAAGCACGTTTTCAGAAGTTTATAGACCTCGATGGAATATACAGCGAAAACTACGCATTTCACAAAGATACGGGTAAATGAGACTTGCATACTTCAGATGTCTGGGTCCACGAAGAGCTCAATGTCCCACTGTTCAAACAAGGTCTTTCGTGTTCCACTCTACACTGGTCTAATGACAGTGCGTATAGGAATATCAGTGCACATAGCAGCTGCCCCATTCTCTAAAGATCCAGCCAACACTGTGCCCCTCTTGCCTCCTCCTCCTGACATTTCTAAGCTTGCAGGGATGTTAGGTTCAACTATTGTTGCTATGCCCACCCCAAGTCTCCCTACTCCCAACAGCTCACCCAGGAGCTCTGAGCTCCCAGGGCCCCACTGCTCAAAAGAAAGCCTCCCCCTGGGCCCTGCTCTGCCCCCTACAGTTTACACTACCAGGTGGCATCAACCCTTCCGTGGGTAAACAATGAAAAGGTAATGCAACTGTCTTCCAAGACCTTTTCGAAGCCCCCTTATTTTCCAGGGTATTCTTTCAGAACTTGGTATCTAATTGTTAGGTGCTAACTGGATAAACGTTAGCCCTCGTTGGGGTTTCTTAGCTGGTCTCGGGAAGCAGACCACCTGGCCTTGCTACGGAACAGGGAGGTGAATTCAAACCACCTTTTTGCCTCATAGCCAAGCATTGAACTATTGTGGTCAACCTGGCTTCAGCAGAACGATCATCACTTAAATTAGGAGACTCCACCAAGGTTTGCCTCAATGTAGCTCCATCGAAATTAGCTGATGTGGGCTGGGATTTTTTATCCCCCTCCTTTTTAAAGAGCTCAAGCACACCAGGGTTTAAATAAGCTGCTTCTCTTTCCTGTTTATTAATGTACAAAATATACAAAAGAAAAAGAAAATATTCATCCTCAAATCCATGTGGCTCTAACCCATGACCCTGCATGAAACCCAACCAATCCACTGTTTTCATAGAAAACAACTGATGCTGAGACGGGTAAAGGAGAGGGCTGGGAAGGGCAAGCTCATCTTGAGCCCACCTGGGGGGACACCTGGTGGGGCCTTGATGGCTGCCAGATACAGGGGGAGCTGGAAGCCTCCCTAGGACAAGGTTCCGGGTGGAGAAGGAAGCAGGCTGGCTCCCAGAGGCAGTGTGTGTAGTGTGACATTAGCCCAGCGCACGGGCTCAAGTTGGTCTCACGGATGTGTTCTTCCAAGTCTCCAGAATGGTCAGAAAAGGCCAGGCACCCCTATGGGCCCAACTCATGCCCACAAAAGCTTTCACTGGATGCAGGTAGACGCCAATCAGCTGCCACCGGGGCCTCGTGGACCTCCTGTGCAGCTGGGTGTTCATGGAAGGGGGTCTTGAGAAAGGACTCCGAACGGAAAGTCCATGATGCGGAGAGGAGCGTGGGGCTGATGGGTTCCGGCCCGGCGGAGCCCTCTCAGTGTGGGGGACAGACCACAGCTGGCCCCCTCCCCAGCCCCAGGGAGGAACGGGCTCGGCTGGGATGATTTCTTAAGTGAGGCGGGTCCCATGGCAGAAGTCTGTGCGCACGTGAGGGGATTCACCATAGGAGAGCAGAGGGTTCTCCAGGGAAGCCAGCTTTCAGCTCTCAGGCATGAAGGGTAATACTGGAAAGGGGGTTAGGGTACAGGGAAAATCTCCTTAAAAAGTGAAGTCAACTGGGTCTTCTCTTCAACAGTCCAGGAGTACAGAACGTGTGCAGTCTCTCTCTTGCCCAGACCGGAGGACAACATGCACATCAATGTGCACCAGTGATCAGAAAACCCTCAGGGACCCAAGCGGGTGGGAACTGAGGGGGCCGGCTCCTGGGCAGCTGGGGGGAGGGGAGATGGGCCTCACAGAAGCCATAACAGGGTGGGAGGAGCAAAGGCTGCAGCCCACAGGGGTGGTGTGGGTGGGGCGGGCAGGTGGTCCCTAGGGCAAGGGAGGCCCATTGACACCCGGGTGGTAGAAGGCACAGTTGTTCTCATAGCGGCAGTTGCCCTTCATCATGAAATGTCGGCACACGGGGCGGTTTGACATGTCTGTGGGAGTGAGGGTGGACTGGTTAGAGAGTAACGAGGTGAGTGGCACCCTTCAGCCCGCCCCCCCCAGTCCTCAGGAGCCTGGGGATGGCCCGGCACCGCATGCTGGGAGAACTGGAGGCAGACGACCTCCCGTGCAGCCTGGCAACCCAGAATGTGGCCTCTCCCTGCTCCTTAGAGGGTGCGCAGGAAGGACAAATGAAAGAGGTTGGGAGCACGCTCACCTCCTCCGTGGCTGTGGCCTCCGTCATGCCCTCGGTGCCCCGGACCATCATGGCCACGGTGCTCGTGAGGGGGTGGCCCTCGATGGTCGTGGCCTCGGTGACCAGAGACATCGTGAGGTCGGTGGCCATGTGGCCCCCCATGGCCAGGGCCTTCATGGGGGCGATGTCCACCACTTCCACCCATGCTTCCGCCAGGGCCTTCGTGGGGGCGATGTCCGCTGCCCCCACCCATTCCTCCGCCAGGGCCTTCGTGAGGGCGATGCCCCCCACCTCCAACCATGCCCCCACCGGGACCCCCTCGTCCATTTGGGGGTCCTCCTCCAGAGCGGCCTCCTCTGGCGCCACGGAAAGGAGGAGGGGGAGGCTCATTTCCTCCTCGGCCACCACGTCCTCTGTGGTAGGGGCCAGGACCAGGTCCTGGGCCCCCTCGAATTGGGCCACCCCGCATGGGGTCACCTGGGCCATCCCAGAAGGGATCACCGCCCCGGGGAGGGGGTGGGGGACCCAGGAGACGTGGGCCCACCGGCCCACCAGGACCCCCAGGGCCTCCATGGGGTCCTGTTAATAGAAAGAAAGAGACAATTATCAGTGACCTGTAAGAAATCCAGTACTGCAACCTACACCATAATCTTCTACCGTTTCCTTAACGCTAGTCTATGCCAGGCCTAAACTAAGCAGATAAGCTCACTTTCGTCTCTTACTACCCACTGCCTACCTGGCATAGGCCCTCCAGGGCCAGGGGGAAAGTGCTGCATGCCTTTGGGGCCTCCGGGAGGGAAACCATTGGCTACTGGGCCAGGGCCTAGGAGTCCATGAGGCACTGCAATGACAACCAGAGGATCCCTGTCAGCAAGAATCCCAGAAAAGCGCGAGTCGGGGCCCAGGGAGCCCATGACCCCTTCAAGACCAGCCCCTCTCCTGCCCAGGCTAGCCCCCCTGAGCCCCTCCCCCTGGTTCCTTGGTAAGTGGCAGCGCTGTGCTCCTCGGGATCGGTGACACCCTGCCTCCCTCTATGTGGACCCCGCACGTCCTCCCTCCCTCCCCGAAGCCGCGTACCCAGCATCTGTTTGAGCTTGTCTGAATAGTCGGGCTGTTTCAGTAGTTCTTCCGAGGGGTGACTGTTGGGACTGCCCTGTGGGGAAGGAACAGGACACAGACAGTGACGGACGGCAAAGCTCACAGGAGGGAGGCGGGAGCAAAGGAAAGGGAGACGGCCAAGACTCGGCCGGGCAGCGCCCAGGCAGTGGCAAACTCCTACCATGATGGAGGTGAGGATCTCTTGCACATTGATGCCTCCGCCGCCGCCGCCGCCGCCAGGGCCTTGGGGGCTCTTCCCAGCACCCATGCTCCCCATGAGGTTGGCCAGGACAGGGGGTAACTTGGAGCCACCTGCCCCGTCAGGGGAGCCACCGGCCCCCCCGGGCTCCAGGGTCTCCACGTAGGGGGTCTCGTCCATGGAACACTCCTGAAAGAGAAGAGAGGTCATCAGGACTACTGCAAGGCCAGGCAGCCGTTCTCGCCCTCCCCCACCAGCCGCGTGGAGATGCGTGCGCCCCACCCCCACTGGCTCGCTCACCTCGTCAAGAGGAATCAGCTTGGGGGGTATCGGCTCGTAGGGCTCGGGATCGGGCTCGTGGGGGCTATCAGGAAGGGCGCAGGGAAAGAAAGAAAAGGAACAAGGATGTGAGGCACATCGCTGAGGCGGGTTTGGGCTTTCTATTCTCCACCCCCTTCCTTCCTCAATTATCCCAGGTCACACTCCCTTCAGGACTGGAACTGAAGTGGTCCGTCTGCTCACCTCTCCTTATTCAGGAAGAGCTCCTGCAGGATCCCCTTCTCGCGCTCGGCCTGGATGTAGCGCTCCTGGCTGTTGCTCCCGGGGATGACCAGGGGCGAGGGCAGAGCCAGGGGCCGGGGACACACCCAGGGCACCTTCTCCTCCATGTTGTCATGGCTCAGCCGCCGAGCTGTCTCAAATGCGTGCCGGTCTGACAGGATCTCTCGCTTAGCCGCCTCGCCAAAGTCCTTGATCTTATTCACATTTACTAGTGAAAGGGAGAACGAAGTAAGAATCACCTCACCGGCACTGCCACCCCAACTCATAGACTTGCCCTTTCCCACAGGGAGCAGAAACCCTCCTTCCTTCTCTTTCTCCCGGCTGGTGCATTTCAACTGCTGACCTTGCGGTTGGTTAACAGCCCAATACATGCCACTGGGACTCCAAGAATTACATAATCCTCAACCTCCCCCGTACTACTACATAGGGGATGTGACCTCTTACCTCGTTCTGTTTCATCCAGCTCAAAATAGAAGTATTCCCTCAATTTGGCCTCCTCAGGCCACGTCACAGTTTTCCTCTTCTTGCCTTTCCGGGTCAGCTGGCTGGGGTCACCAGGACTCTCCACCGGCTTCACATCCAGGGCCCCTGGTTCGAGAGAGGCTGGAAGAGGAGGCCGTTTCAGAGCCAGAGCCTTTTCAGCACGCCTCCCAGCGGAGAGCAGTCTCCAGACTCACCTGTCTCCATGAGCTCGGGGACTTCCACAGGAGGTACTGGGGTCCCTGGGCGCTCCGTTTCCATGGCCTCAGAAGGAGGGGCTGGTTCAGGAGAAGAAGGTTTGGCTGTGCTTGTTTCTGTGCTTGGTTTCCCTTCAAAGGGGCTTGGCTATGATGAACGAGAGAGAAGTCAACGGGACGACAAGGTGGCCAAGTCAAGGCAAGCCTGGTTCCTACCCAGGATTTTGTCTCACACATGGCGCCCGTCCTGCCAGTTTACCCACAGCCAATAGGTAATCATCGCGTCAACTCCCGCCCCGAGTGAACCGACAGGGCAGAAGACTCTGATTCCTTGGTGGAAGCAGTGTGCCTCCTCTTTCTCCCATGGAGCTTGTCGCTAACAGTCCAATGTCTCACTAACTAGGGTAGCAGGACTCCCAGCAGTCAACAGGAGTGGCTAAATCCCTATTGTCATCCTCCCCAGTTGCCATTCTACTTTCCCTTCCCACCCGGCTCCTGGCCCCGCGTACCTTAGCAGCTGTTGGTGACAGCACCTTCTTCTTCTTCTTAATTTTGATGCCAGGAACAGGGGCTGAATTGAGAGCATCCAGAAAGCCCAGGCCCTCCATTGCTTAAAAAAAATGAGAAAAAGAAAAATTATAACCTACTTGTCAGTTCTCCTTCACGATCTTCTTCCTATAGACAAATGCTGGGCGGATAACTTTGCCTCGACTTATAAAAAAGTCATCTCCAGGGGGTCAAAACCAGCGGTCACGAGCACCTGCGGGTGACAGAAGATCCTACCCCTAACTAGTCACCAAACGCATGGGACCCTCGCTGCCCCTCTCCTGAGTGACTGCTACACAACCGTGCAACAAGAAACGAGGGAGAAGAGAACCCTGAGAACTCAAGGGCGAAAGCATTGTGCAGCTTGCAAAAGGAAGAAAACTTCCCTCTCCCTTTGAAGTCTTTCCAGAATCTGACTCACGTTGTGGCGGGATGATCTTCACTTTAATCTCCTTGGTGGTGTTGGGTGTGGTATTGAGTGGCTTGTATTTCTTCTCAGCAGGCGGGACAGCATCTCCTGGAGCAGCGACCGAACTGTCCAAGAGGGACAGTCAGCATCACCTCACTGCCGTCAGCACCTCCTGGATCTCTATTGAGCGCCCCAGCCCCACCCCCACCTGGCTGCCCCCAGGTTCCCAGACCTACCCCACCCTGAAACCCAGAGCAGGGTCCATACATACCTCTGTCGCTTGAGGGGAATGGGTTTCAGGTTGTACTTGTCTGAAACCACCACCGTGTTGGCATTCTTCTTCACAGGCACCAGAGACGGTGTTTCCAGCTCTAGTCCTGCAGGGGGAGGCACAGCGTGGGCAGCTGCTTTCTTTCTCCGACCTTCCCTTTCCTCGTCCCACCCCCAAGTTTTCATGGAGCTCCCTCTGCCCCCACCACAAAGCTGCTCCCACTTGTCACAAATCACAAAATCAAATTATTGCCCCCACAATCCATCAACCCCGAGTTTGCACATGCCCACAGACCTCGCAGAACCACCAGCAGCCTTACCAGTGGAGCGGAACTTGGCGTGACTGGGTGCCGTGGTTCGGAGAGACTTGGGTTTCTCCTTTTTCTTCTCTGGGACCTCCTCAGGGCGAGTCTCAGCCTTCACCTCCGTCAAGGGTCGCTCAGGAGGAGGGGTTCGACCCTTTCCTTCATCTTTCCGTTTCTTCTTGTCTTTTTCTGTTGCAAACCAAAACAAAGCAGAAAAGGCTTCTATGACGATAGGCAGAGGGGGAGTAGCCAGTAGGCCACATGCCAGTGACAAAGGACACAGTCCCAGGAGTCGTGGTAGGAGGGGCTTACCAGCAGGCTGGGTACTGCTCTGAGATCTGATGACAGCCATCCAATCGCTGACAAGGACGGAAGCCAATTTACGGAGCTCTGTAGGCAAGAGAAAAGGGTACTGTCAAGCTACACAAAGATGTTCTTCAGCAACAGGAAACAGAGATCTTGGAAAACGTCATGTGGGAAACTGTGAGATCGACAGACTATTGAGTCAGAGTCATCCTCTTCTCAGAGAGTGCTCCTCTCTGAGGCTGATAGACACTCCCCCTCCCCCCCCACCCCCCGAGTGAATATAAGCGTGCCGGTCACCCTCCTCAGGGCTTCACACAGTTTCTCCCGCACCCACTGACACACGTAGCGATGGAGGTACAGAGCTGACGGCCACAATAGGGCAGGATGCAGGAATGAACACCGACAACAAGGGCCTCAGCCCATCCCCCAGGCAGCTGATAGAAGGGAGCAGCAGAGTGGAGGTGGGCAGTGGCAGAGAGGATAGTGAGGATCTGAAGCGTTCTAAGGGGAAAGAGGACACTTGTTCTGTCTTTTCCTGAAGACAATTTTTTTTTTTTGTGGGCATCACTGCCCTGGTGGGAGTAGGAGACCCAGCCTTGCTCCTGGAGAGCTGCTGCTGGATTTGAACCGCTAGTCCTGTGGGGCTCAGCCCCCTGAAGACAAACTTATTGCAAAGGTTCCAAGGAGGCAATACTCAGGTCAAAGTTAGAAAAATTTTGATAGAACATTATAACCGAGCTTTTCAAAACAGCCAACCCCCTGGCAATCCTCAAGGAATCTGCTCTGCAAGCAGAGCTTACAGATGGCACAAAGCTGAAATCGGAGTGATTATAGATGAATATTGAATCATTAGTCAAAGAAGGCCACCGCCAGTTGGAAAGAAGTAACAGTATTATCTGAGAACTGGGCAATGATTTCATGGGCTCTCCTGTACTACACATAAATTACATGTAAGTTATCAGAAAGTCAACATGAAAACTGCCACGTCATCTGTGGCTCAAAGCTAAATGGACCTAAGGACTGCACTAATATGTCTAATGGAAGCTAGGTCATGTCTTTCCACATAGAGCACACCGTGAAGCATGAACAAACGGGGGCCCATATCCAAGGCCTCCTCCCACAGCAGCCGAACTTTGGATCGGCTCGTCCAGGGCTGGATGCTTCCTCCACACCAAACAGCCAAAGCCTCCGACACTAAGGACCCAGCAATGACTCCCTTGATGCAGAGAGCAATTCTGTATTAGTAGTGTTTCCAGAATTGATATTCGTCAATGGCTGACTGGGTGGGATGAGTAGTGTCTCATGCTACTGACGCTGCCCTGAGTAGGGAGTTACAGAAGCCCCAGAAAAAAGGGCTCTTCCCAGGGCCACCAACCCTCTTCTTAGCAAAGTTAAGACTCGGCTGTTATCTGAGCAACGAGATGATCAAGAGTCTGGATTCGGCGTGTGCCCTACAAGCATGCCTATCAGTGGAACTTCCCAACAAGGGAAATGGGATTTTTGAGAGCTAGAACAAGGTGGAGAAGAATGAGGCAATCCAAGACCCCAGAATGGGTGAGGAGTGAAGGTGGTTATGTGGAAGTCGGGGTGCAGGGCGGGGGTGGGGAGTTCAGGACACCAGCACCATACCTTCATCCTCACTCGACTTGCTCAGCTGCTTCACCAGTTTGGCTGTGTTGTTCTAGTAGAGACAAGGAGCAATGGTGAGGTAAATGTCAGGAGGAAAGTAAGGCCATTCAAAACAAACCACCCCACCAACTCACAGTCTCTAACCAGTCCCTTACACTGCAGCTAACATGCAGGTGGCACTTTAGTCTTTACAATGCCTTCATCTCGAGAAGAACCCCATTAGATACCACGATGAGTCCCATCTGACAGGGACCAAGCCTCAGGTGTGGGAAACACACCAAACTGAACACCTATAAAAGGAGATCAATCTGAAGCAAGTCTCTGATTCCAAATCCCTGTTTTCTTCTAGAAGTTTAATGATAAGCCCACGTTTGCAGCCCTTTCAGAGTCTATGTTTCTCATCTCTTGGGGCAAACCCAGGAGAGCTGTGATGGGGAAGAATGAATGTACCTGCTTGAGATGGTCCACAGTGAGTGGTAGGTGCTGCAGGGTCAGTAGAATTTGCTGCAAGAGGGGAATGTTGTTGGTCGTCTTTGAATATGTCAACCAATTATTAAGAAGCTTGTAGCCACCAACGTCAATAAACCTGTAGGCGAGGAGGAAGAAAATCTGTAACTTCCTTCCCTGGGTTTTAGAATCACCACATCCCACACTCAAGTCCTCTGCCTCTAATAATCTAGGTACCCCATGCCACTCCCCACACCCTCCCTGTCTAACATCAGCCTCCTTCCCACCCCAGGCACCCGTTACTCACGTGACCAGGATCGCAGGTGTACGCGTCTGCAGGAGGATGTTCAAGTAAGTGCACCGGCTCACAAGCTTCCGGGCCTCCTTCATCAGGCTGTAAGAGAGGAACCACATGTAGGCCGGTGGCAGCCCAGGCGGGCCTCTTCTCGAAGCACAAGCGCCTGCTTGCTGTCTGTGGGGTGTGACTGGAAATCAATTCCTGATGACTTGGGAAATGGCTTTTGTATGAGAGGGTCACACAGGCCTCTCGGAGAGTGGGTTGGATCCACAGTGACATAGAGAACCATCGGACAATGGAAGAAGACTAAGACCCTAAAGTCTGTGCTTCTCTAACACACAGGTGACCCATCTACTGCTAAGGGAGACGCCCTGGCTCTCAAGAGTCATCTCTTAGTGGTCTGTTTCAGACTGGCTGGGTCATTTTCTTTCCCTTCTGATGGGAAATTGGTGGATTCCTGAAGGGGAAGCTATATGGGTCTCCGAACCTGAGCCAAAACAGAACCATGAATCCTGTCACTTGACTACCCTGCTCCCCTTAAATGTGACCACTCCTGTTTAAGGCTGTGACATCTACAATCCTAGGTTTTCTGAAGGGCAGAAAGCAAGACATTGTCTCTCCCTGCCACTTGTGCTGCTCCACCTACAACAACTCCTGAGGAGGGTAAAGACTCACCTGAAGATCTTGGAAATCCCATCCACACTCTTGACTTCCCCATCTCGATTAAGGAAGCTGTCCAGGCCCTTGAGAAGCTCTTTAGGGTCTATAGGACCTGAGCCCATGATCGTGTTTCTAAGAAAGAACAAATAGCACAGAATAAACGGCTGGCAAAGACGGCCCCACCACTTCCTCTGATAAGCCGTACCTCTGTTATCGGACAAAATACGGCCAATTGTTCAACCTGCATTTATATGAATTCACATTTTCTAGTTAAAAGCAATACTGACCATTGTCACTGCAGAGAAAAGAGCCCCGACACACAAAGTACAGGATTACTACTGAAGGGAAATACAATCAGAGAGTTGGGGTGGTCCTTCCCTCCCACTAAACATCTTTCCTTGGCCAGGGGCAGTCCACTAGAGTGCATTCAAGAGCTAAAATCCAAGTGCCAACATACAGCATAATGCTCCATCTTTCACTTATTTGTAAGCTCTCTCCCCTCAGGTGCTAGTCAATGTCTGCCTCACAAAAACCTCCACCAAATGCCAATCAGGGCATTCTTAGGTGGTTAGGGTAAATGTCTTTCATGGGCCTTTGTCCTTTGAGTTTGGCCCATTAAGAGCCAGTCACCACAAGTGTCTGCTTGCATGCGTGGACAATCACCTGAAGTAGTTGGTGACAGAAAAGGCCAAACTTGGAAACAGACTTTCTCCAGGGGAATTAGGGGCAGCTTCCAGCAAGGGGAGAGAGGCTGCACAGGGAAGCTGCAAGCAAGTCTGCGTAGGCTTTGCCTGAACTCTCACGCCCTAGCCATCAACTATCCATAAAGCACCACTGTTTCAGAGTGCAGCACAAGCTTGGTGCACGGCTTCATGAGCAAAGACAGGAATCTGATTTCTTCCTCCCCAACATGACACCACCTTCCAAGAGTCAAAATAAAGGTCTGAAACTACAAGGCACAGAGCACCAGTAAAGCCAGTGTCTTGACAAAGGTCTGGCAACCAGTTTGGAAAGGTTCAGTTGAAGCTAAACTTGTATCTCAGGCCAGAGTAGGGGGAAATCATTTTTGAGCGAGTCCTCAAGTTCCAGAGTGGTTGCTTCTCTATCAATTATGGTTCTGACTTGGGATTTTAATGACACTCAACACATGGGCATGGAATCAGCTTACCAGAGAAAGCTGCCTCTGGTAAGATTCGCCTTTGGAAAATAAAGCAAACACTCCAGAGGAAGGAGACAGGGACAACACCACAAAACCAACACCCACGCCTACATTTCAATGGTGGACACAATCCCAGCCCAGAGGTGGAAGCAAGCGGTGTTTTTACTTTTCAAAGACAGCTACATTTTGTGCAGAAAAACAATTTCTCATAAAATGCACATTTGTTCTGACACACCCAACAAGAAAAACAAAAGTTAACTGTCTCAACCTTTTAACAGTCCCCAAAGAATAACTGTATAGGTCCTAAGAGCCTAAGGAGAAAGAAGGTCCGGACTCCATGTCTGAGGCCGCACCCTGTGGACACGGACAGTGCGAAAAGGCACGGGCCAGCAATGCTGAGAGGTGGGCTCACTGGACCTGTCCGGCGGCCACCCAAAACCTGTCACAAAGACCTCAGCACCGGAGGTCCGAGGAGAAAATACTCCAGTACAACTGGATGAAAGCAAGTCTTCATCTGTGGGGTAAATCCACTCACTTATGGAACCTTTGTAGCCAGTGCCAGAGACAAAGAACTGAGGGTTCTGTAGCTGAGATACTATACAACGATACAGAGATGCAGACCCCATACAGCGGTGTACGAAACAGTATCACAACTGTTACTAGGTGGTAAAGGCAGCCAATGGGTTCAGAGGAGCATGGTATAGATCAATTACCACCAAGAATGATGTACATTTAAAAGTACCTACGTACAAGCCCACCGGTAAATGCCATACCCAATACATGCCAATGTAACAGCTTTGAGCCAAATGAAGTTTGTTTTAAACCAGTCACCCCTTAACAGGTGGCCTCACGAATTCAAATCCCTGGTATGGGATAAATACACAACGCATCACTGCACAGCCCATCACCAGGCAAGCAAATAGGCCTGCCATCACTTTCCTTCAGAACGCGGAAAACGTTCCCACCTGAGTGGAGATATCCCCTATCCACGGGCGAGATGGGGGTGGGGTGAGGGGAGACAAAGGGAGCAATGGGCACGTCTCACTACTGGAAACAACTTTTCACTCACGAACTTCCAATCAAGCACAAGACATAACAGTCGAGGGAGGCTAGGAGACAAAGAACTGTTAAAAAGATTCATTTTCCACTAGTATTGATTTTGGCAATATAACCAAATGGAATTTTGTCTCCTGAGCTCCAGTCATGTGATACACTCTAAGAGGGCTTCCTGGCTTCACTTATCCACCACCTTTAAGCTTTTACAACCCAGCCTCATTAGTGGGAAGTCAGGATGTTTTGGATGAATTCGCAAGGCACTCCAGTGCAAAGGAATGAAGAGCTTAACATTTCGGACACAGGTCCTTGTAGAAAGGTAGTGAAATGGCCAGAGAGCAGGAACAGTGACTTGTCACAGGATTACCTAGGACTGACTTGGAGTCTAGAAATACAGCCTGAGGCAGCTTTCCAGGACCCAGACCAAGCCAGACCTCGTGTTTAGTGTGCTGCTCATTTCCCTGAAGCAGACCACCCCTGGAAGAGGGAAAGGCAATCACTTCCTTGCCCAAAAGCTTCACTTGGTCCTGCGCTGAGCTGTCTTCCCAGAGATGTGAGCAAGACAGGCGCTGGGGAATATCCACCAGCTTAGTGGAGCTCAATTCACCAAGTGCCACTGGCTTTTGCTGCCACAATGGATGACACTTTTGAATGATCCCCATGTGAGTGAAGTGGAACTATCTTGTGTGGCTCAAGTTGCTCCACACTTGTCATAACAGGCACAGGCGAGAATGGCTCAGGACAAAAATCCTAAAGGAGCCAGAGCCCTTTAAAAACATATCTTCTAACCAAAGGAGAAGAGGAATCCTGTTTTACTGAGGGGTCTTACGACTTCTGAAAACGCTCCTCCTCCTGCAGTGTTTGGGCCATTTCCAGTCGGTACCGCAATTGGGGCTGAGCTGTCTCAGGTGGTTCACGAGGGTCTCTCCCGAGGAAGCCCCTACCAGCCATTTTGAAAACCTGGGACATGCTCTCCCTTTGGAAGAAAACAAAAAATCCCCAATAACGCCACCCCATTCATAGGACATGATCCCAGAAGAGAACACTGGCCACGAGTACAGGTACTGGATTCTCCAGATGCACTTGCTTTCCCTAGCAGGCCGCCTTCTTGCTTTCCAAGTCCTGTGTAAGATCTTTTTATTAATTCCCTGCTCACTAGCGATCCCCAGTGGATGGAATGCTCAGATCCCAAGGAAAGTTATGCTGCAGGCATGGCAAACACTGCTTAAAAAAAAAAAAAAAACTATGGTCAACAGAAACCTGTTAAGAGTTCCTCTCATCGGACCCAGAAGTACGACATGGGGAGTCTGACTGGGGAGCAAAGCAACCCACCATTGCAGGGCAGTTATACAACAGGCCCTTCCTCTCCATACAAATAAAAAGCATAGAGAGAAAGACTTGTGACTTCCGTAAAGGTGTTACGAAAGGGACAAGACACTCAATACCACCCTCAAGTAGGGTATAGCGCTTTGAACATGCACCAACTGGTATGGCACAAGTTAAAATGGAAAAGGGGCACTGTTGTTCCCTCATTTTTGGAGGGGGGAAAAAAGTGGCTCTTTGGAAAAGAGAAATGAAGGTTGTGAAATGTAATTAATACCAGAAAGGTTTTGCTTACCAGAAACAGTGGCTCGATTCCCCCTGCCTTGAGTTTACAACTGCCGCCTCTTTTCCTAAAGATTCACTTCTCCTCCCAGTACCAATGTACCGGAGCTAAGCAACTGGAGGACGTGGCACAGCACTGAAAGAGTTTAGTCCCAAACCAAGTGGGATTCGGGCACCTTTAAAGAAAGTTCTAAAAGTACCCCTTCTTCCCCCATACTCTGATTACACACAACGACCCAATGCCAGAGGCCCGAGGGCCGCTTCCTGAGCAGACGGTGGCACAATGTAGGGCCTCTCAGCCCCCCCTGGTTTCTCAAGTCCCTGTGTCCGTCCCCAATATAGAGGTCCCAACACACACGCCCCCCACAGCCCAGGTTATTAAAAAGTACGGCTAGGGTTGAATTGTCAAGAGGTGAGGAAAACTTCCAAGCAATTGTGATGAAGTCCAAGAATGTGAAAACAAAAGGGCTGCTCACAGTAAAATGATGGCTGCCCAGGGGCAGCCTCGGGACCTCATTCCTGTAAACTTTTTTCCCTTTTAAGATAAGGGGCATAAAGATTAAAAGAGAAGAAAGGAACCGTCCTATCCTTGCCCGGGCAGCCACCACAGCCTGGCTGAGTCCAGCGGGCACCGCTCAGGGGTGGAGTCTCACGAGGGCGGGGCGTGGAGGAAGGCAGGCCATTACATCACCTCCCAGCGCGGCTCCTCCCTCTCGACCAAGTTTCCAGGGCGGCCCTAAGCTGCGGGGGGCGGAGGGGAAGAACAACAAAGAAGCAGGGACGCCATTTTGTAATGGTGAACTTAAAATGCTAAAAAGCTAGCCCCGCTTTGCCGGCACCGGCACCTACGACTCCGCTTGAGAGGTTGCGGGGGAGAGGGGGGACAAAGTCACCCCCCCATGCGGAATAAACCTTTGGCCAATCTCTCAAAGAGCGTTGGGAAAATAAAAACAATTATCTTAAAAAGAACAATTTTCTGGAAGGTGAATTGAATTTCCAATTGAAGTTCAACCTACCATTACCAACCACCCCTTCCACCGTTTAGAGAGAAAAGGGGGAGGACTTGGACCCCTCTCAACAAATAGGGTTGAGGTGGGAGGACAGGGGAAAAATGGGTCAAGAAGACACAACCTGCAACGCCGCTTGGAAGAGACAAAAGGACAAGGAAAAGTCGCCATATTGAAGCAGGGAAGAAAAAAATTGTTTTTAAAGACACAAATCTTTTAGAAAGCTAGCATTCAATTGCACTATATGGTCTTTCAAGTTATACTTCTGAATTCCACATTCCCCAACCTTTCCACCCCCTAACGGTACTCCCGCCCCCTTCAAAAATATCATTGTTAAATCATTTTTGCTTTTAAATATCCTATGCAATCTGCAACAATTACAAGACATTCCTTCCAAGTACTACCATGTATGTATTGGCACTGATTATATTTTGCCCTGAAATTAAGTGTCTTGCAATCTTTATTCCTAGATTGCCACCTTCTTTAAACGCACACATACCCCAAGCAAATTACAGAGAGGATTTAACAATCACTTAAAGCTATAGCTCTATTTCTCTGCCCATCTCCTTACCCCGCAATCTTTATGTACAGATTGCTTATTAATCTGGCAAATTGAAAGGCGCCCCTGCTCGTCTCACACACAAAGAAGTGGGACTTTGGGGCCACAAGATCCACCATCTTTTGTATGTGAGCTCATTAACCCTTTTGTAGACTGCAGCTAAGAGGAAGGTAGCCACTCCTCTTTATAGAAAACAGACTTATGGCTTTGGCAGTCTGGAAATTGGCTGGATTACCAAGGGTTAACCGTCAAAATCCTCATTTTGCTGGCCCTCCCTCCACCCTCTCCGTGCCTGTTGCTGGGCAGGGAAGAGGTGGGTAGGGAAGCGAGAACGAGATTGTTTAGACCCACAGGCCCTTCATAATGGAGATTTAGCGACCAGATTGGTCCTTTCTCCAATTTCTTGTTCTAGGACCTCAGTTCTTCCCTCTCATTATTTTTGGTTTCACAACGGGAAACGTTGATTTCTTGTTGCAAGGCTGGTTTTTTGAAAATTCGACACTTACTATCCAATTTTTTTGCGACGTCAGCACCTCAGGCTCAGGGGGAAGGGGATTAAAATTTTGGAGGAAAAAAAAAAAAAAACACCAACCAACCAGGACCCAAACCTCAATTATTGGGAGGGCCTCATTGGATCAAAAAGTCTCTTTAAAAAGCAAAGGCCAACTCAGTATTCATTTCCCCCCCCCACCCAACTCCACTTAGGGCGGGGGGGTCGCAGGAAAAAAAAAAAAATCTGAGTGGATTCAAAAAAATTAAACGCTGGATGAGTGAGTCTGGGTGGGTTTAGCAAGGGAAGGTGGTTGATTGTTTTTGCAGTTATGTGGTGACGGTCCTTCGGTCACAGATTTCGAGTCCCAAGCAGCGTGGGCTGGTGGGGGGCAAGCAAGATGGGAGGGAGGGTGGGGCAGAAGACACAAGTGGCTGGGCTGGTGGCTGCTGGTCTCCCTTTCCCCCCTCTCAGGATCCTTTCAAGGGCTTAGATGCTGCTGCGGCTCGTCTCTTTTCTCCTCGTGCCCGGCCTTTCTCCGAGAAAACTCAAACCTGGGGACAAAAGGAACACAAGGGAGAAAGAAGTCATCAGCAAGGGCGGCTTTGAAAACGACGCAGAAGCACGTTTCCCCCAGACACGCGTGCCCGTACCAGCCCCAGGGCGGCCGCTTGGATCAAGATCGTGTCTACCAGCCGAGCCCCCAGCCCAGGTTTCCGTCCCTGCCCCAACAACGCTCGGCGACCACCTGCCCTCCAACCCACAAAGGACTCGAACTTACCTCTAAACGAACCCCAGAATGGCGGACGCCCGTTCGGGCGGAGTCTTTTATACGGAGACACCGCCCAACGCGCCGAAACGCGCTAGCGAAACGCCCTTGTCGCGAGACATTGTGCGCGAGGCGGGAACTCATTGGTCCACCCGAAAGGCAACTCGGCCTCTGATTGGCTGCTCTCCCTTGCCTTCGCTCAGCCCCTTCTCCCACCTGGCTCCCTCTTCCGCCTTCTTCCTGACCCTCCCGCGTGCGCGTGCCCGGAGAGACGAGCACCGCCTTCTCCCTGCTCCCACCACTTCCGCCCTGGCCGAGGAAGTTTCCCCCTGGGTGGGTCGAACCGACTCGGCGCATGCGCACTGAGGCGATCCAGGCCCCAATCGCCTTCAAAATTGATTGGAAAGCGAACTCCCACTGCGGAATCGATAAGTGGTCGCGACTCGTTTAGCAGAAGCGCAGTTTTGAGGTTGGGTTCGATTGTGACGCAGTTGATATTGGCTCCTCCACCCCCATCCCACCCCCGCCTCTCCCTTTTACGTCTGCGTCATGACGTCAGCACAGGCCCCCTGCGGCGCGGCGGGCGCGTGCCTTGGCTTCTCACCCGCGGGATCGCGGCGTTGGCGCGCTCGCCGTTGGACGCTCGTCAAGATGGCGGCCTCCTTCCTGAGTACGCTGCTCAGGCGCTCTCCCAGCTTTTCACCCTCCCGCAGTGTCCGTGGAGTCCAGGTAACTCCTCGGGAAGGAGAGGTTTTCCCCACATGCTCCCGTCTCTGGGATGATCCCGGCGACAGTGTCTGCCAGGAGGCCACGGTCCTGTGCAACCCCCAGACGAGGACTCAGAGCCGGGGTCGGAGAGCACCCCCTTGGCCCCCCACCCCCAGATCGTTTCTCGTAGATGGCTGCGGTTGGGAATGGACCCCTCAGCGTCACCAGCAACGCCAGGGGCGTCTAGCCTGCCCTGTCGAGGACCCGCCCTGCCATGCCCCACTTCACCAGGCCCCGTGCGCACGACCAGGCCGCCCGTTCCCCAACTCCAGGGATCCCCCTCAGTGCCCTGCAAGGGTCATGACGCTTTTATGGCCTAAGGGCTCCCTCCAGCCTAAGGTACTCACCAAACTGGGGAGTTCTTGGTGGGCCAAGGTCAGATGGCGAGGCTGGCCCAGGTGCCACTCCCTAAGGGGGCAGGGAAGAGTGGAGAGATGGGCCTCCCCCCCGAGTTAATAACAGGCTTGGTAGCTTTCCTACCCGCGTTAGGACTCCTTGGTTCTTTGTATTGGAATGTGGTCCACATTTTTTATGACGCTGGGCAACTTGGAGTTGGGTTGTGTTGGGGACTCGCGGGGCATGAGAATGCCCTCACACCCAGAATCTTACTTGCAAGAGCCTAGTCATTCACCCCTTTCCACCCCCCCGCCAACCTCAGTTCATTTTCCTAAAGCCATTGACTGTCTTAGGTGTGCCAAACTTTTAAAGCTTTTCTCAAATTTAGCTGGTCTCTTATGTATCCCTTACCACTCACTTCTCTTTCTGGATCTAGTTTGAAGATAGGAAGAAGAGTTGTACTATTGCCTCCCAACAAATATACTCCTTTACATATATGTATGTATATATATATATACACACACTTCATGAACACAATGGGTATATACACTCTGAAATATGGGAAGCAAAACAGCCTTCTCTTGAACTCATGCACTTGCACTTCCTTTATAGGTTTCTCACCAGACCCTCTGCATCAAAGCCCCCCCTGATGAAGAGTCTTTGCCCCCGGCTCCTATTTCTCCCTATGAGAATGAACCCTGGAAATACCTGGACTCGGAAGGTATTTCTAAAGGGGGAAGGGAAAGTCGTAAGGTCTGTGACCTCACTCCTATTTCAAACCTAGAAGTGACCCTTGCTGTTTCTCATTACAGAATACCAGAGCCGCTATGGTTCTCGCCCTGTCTGGGCTGACTACCGCCGCAACCACAAAGGTGGCATCCCTTCCCAGAAGACACGAAAGATGTGCATTGTGAGTTTCTTAGAGAGGGCCCGGGGGTGGGCATGGCAGCTGAGAGGTGGGAACAGCGTTTTTTTCTCACTGGGCTCTGCACATCCTCATCTACCAATTTTTTCTTCTCTACAGCGTGGGACTAAAGTTGCTGGGAACCCTTGCCCAATCTGCCGAGATCACAAGTTGCATGTTGATTTCAGGGTAAGGAGGAGCCCCGAGAACTGTACTCCAGGATAAGGATTTGGAGTTACTTTGAATGCTAAAAGGAGCCCCATTGGTGCTCAGCTGCCAACCAAAAGGTCATCCGTCAAGATCCCTGGAAAACTAATGAGCTCATATTTCTTAGTGCTCTTGGGTTGATCTTCGTTGGAATCAACTCCAAAGTAATGGGACTTTGGTATTTTGTTTGCTCTATTAAAGAGGTGCCCCCTACTGATGGCTCTGCAGTAGATTTTCTGGGTTTTTTTTTTGGGGGGGGGCATCACTGCCCTCTGGTGGTCGTGGGAGCTACCCAGCCTTGCTCCTGGAGAGCCGCAGCTGGATTTGAACCGCCATGCCCGTGGGCCGCAGTCCTGCGCTCAACCACTACACCACTGGGACTCAGCCAGATTTTCTGTTGTTTCTGGTGATATGAGCACATCCATTTTCATCCTGCCTTTTCCATGTAATTTATAGTATAAATGTGCAGGCCAAAATATTGCTTCCTGTAATACGAGAACAATGCCCAAGAGGCTCATTACATTTATTAGCAAGTATGGTGGACTGGTGTTTCCTCTGTCATCATGTCACTGTTCAGTGCAGTCTTACTTACGCAGTGCTGCTGCCACAGAAATAGAATGTGTGCGTGGCTTTTACAAACAGCAGTTTTCTCACGGTTGTAGAGGCTAGAAGTCTGATTTGAGAGCACTGGCTCTTAAGAGAAGCTCTCAAGTGCCTCTGGAGGAAAATACTAGCAGTTTTGGTTCATCTCTTTTCCGTCTCCTTTGCTGGCTGGTTAATACCTTGAGATTGTTTCCCGATAACAGTCTACATCATTCTTGTTTCTTTAGCATAACAAAACTCATCCCAAGTAGGACTGTCAAGATCGGCATAGAGATTACAATTTATCTTTGAGTGATTTCAGGGACCTCCAATTTTTTGTTTTTTTTTTAGGCATCACTGGCCTCAGGTGGTGGGAGTAGGAGGCCCAGCCTTTGCTCCTGGGAGCCGGAATTGAACCTCCATTCCAGTGGGCCGCAGTCCCGTGCACAACCACTACGCCACCGGGGCTCAGCCCGGATTTCCAATTTTGACTCAGATCCTTACCCCCACCCCCAAAGGACAGACTCTTGATGTGATTGAACTATGAAAAGTGAGGACATCTATGAGAACTCCCAATTACACACACACACACACACACACACACACACACATATATATATATATATATATATATATATATATATAACCAGAATCGATCACGATTTCTTTCTAGACACAAAGGAAAAACTAAGATGATTAAAAACCAAATCAACACACACACCCACACCCAAAACACACTTCCCTGTCTCTCGGTAAGAATATAGGGTGTGCATGTGAAATGTTGGAGGACCAAATGAAGGGTGTGTTGGCATTTTCATTTTCAGCAAGTTGATGGACAACAAGTGGTGGATGAGAGGGTTAATGCCTTGAGAAAGGTATGGGGTTAAGGTCCATGGGAGTTTGGAGGCAATTGCCTCCTCTCTAATGGTCTTGCTGTTCTCCCTTCCTCTCAAAAGTCTCTCTCTCCTTGGTAGAACGTGAAGCTCTTGGAACAGTTTGTTTGCGCCCACACGGGTATCATCTTCCACGCTCCATACACAGGTTAGTGCCTCGTCCCCCATTAAGTAGTACTTTATCTTAGAACTCTTACGTTCAGTCAGTCAGTGACTCTTACCAGAATTTTAAAAGTGTGAATGAACTTTATGGCAGTCTTGTCTATACAGCTAAGATTATGGATGGACCTTAGTCGTGGTCCCTAGGCCAAATCCAGCCATTGCCTTTTTTTGTAAATCAAATTATATTGTAATCGTCTTTGTTGCAGAGCAGTGAATTTTTTCCCCATTTTATTTTACTTTTAACGCAATTTTATTTTTTGTTTTTTTGGGGGGGACATCACTGCCCTCAGGTGGTGGGATTAGAAGGCCCAGCCTTTGCTCCGTGGAGCTGGAATCGAACCTCCATCCCAGTGGGCCGCAGTCCCGCGCACAACCACTACGCCACTGGGGCTCAGCCCCTATTTTTTACTGAGGGTTCTTAACTGCTCTTATAACAGTCCTTACCTTAATTGAATCAAGTACATTTGTACACATTTGCCATTTCCAAAGCATTTTATTTTGACTTGAGCCCTTGGTATCAGCTCCTCTTTTTCCCCCTCCTCCCCCCACCCTCCCTGCGTCTTGAACACTTGATAATGTATGGGTTCTTTTTAGTTTCATGTTGCTCTGTCTGCTGTCTCCTTTCACCTAGCGCCATGGATTTTCTAATATGGCTCCTTTAGCCATAGTCCTTGTAACTCCCTCCAAGTGACTCCGTACCCGGCCTGCAGGTACCGCGGACACCTGCGTTCAGGTTACAAAGTCATGGTGGAGTGGTTGACATAGATGTGGTGAGGCTTGCAGAGCCCTGCACATTTGCTCTCTGACCCACTACCGAAAACTTAGCCAACCTTTGCCCAAGACAAAATTGCCCAGAGTCACCTGCACCTGTGGTTATTGGGAGTGGCTGTACGCCCTTTGGAGTGTAGTTAGTCCGAGTTTCTGAAGAGGAGTTCTGAGTCAAGCTGTAAAAGATCGCAAGGCTTTTCTTTCTGCTTCCTCAGTTTGCCTTCCAGAGGTCTGAAACCTTAGCTTCTTGAATTGACTGGATTTGTCCAAGCTAGCCCTTTGGTGAACCACGCTTTCCCTTTGAATTGTGCTCCGTCGCCGCCTGTAGAACCTCCTTAGCATGGCATGCACAGGGCCTCAGTAACCTAGTTCCGTGTCACAGAGACAGCATAAGTAGGTGATTTTTCCAAATGTTTCCTCCCAGCTCTAGTGAAGTTTTTTTCTCTGTCAGCTCTGGAGGAATGTCCTTGTCCTGAGCAGTCTTCACTTGGCTTGGTATTTTGCCCTCATCTCTGCCTCACTGTTGGATTTCTTTTATATCTAAAGGAGATACAAAGGTCTTCAGAGAGTTTATGGAAAAATTACATTGCCTTTTCATTTATTTTTCCACCAACTTTTAAAAAAAAAACCATTGGGGGCTTGTACATCGCTTTTCACAATACATAGTTACATAGACTGTGCCAAGCACCTTGACATGCCAGCTTTCGTTAACATTCTCCAAATAACTGCTTTTCCACTCAGACCCTTGAAATCAGCTTCTCCTTTACCCTCCATCCTTGTTCCTCCCACCCCACTTTCTACCAACTTTATGAAGTCACTTTATATACCCAACTTAGGCCGGCTTCAACATATCTCACTCTCAAATGGGAGTATAACTTCTGCAGCAGAGATTACGATTTATAATGTGTATATGGTGGTGGCGGGGAACGGAATTCAATTCAAAACACCTAGTCATCTTTTGTCAGTGTCTCAGCCCTCCAAAGTCTTTATTCTCACCTAGAATTGAGGAGGATTCTCTCCATTTGGCAGTTAGGGGAGCAGAGCCTCATGGAGGGATGGTAGCAGTGAAGTCACTGAGTAAAGCCAGGTCTCCTACCTCTACCCTTCTGTCATCGTAGCTCTAATCTTTGGTTGACTATGCCTTGTAGAACTAGTGCCAAGTCTTGCTTTTTTCTCCACCCCATTTTCTTCTCCCACAGGGGTGTGTATGAAACAGCACAAGATGTTGACCCAGGCCATCCAGAAAGCCAGGGATCATGGTAAGCACGAGAAGCACCACACAGAATGGTTCTGGTAGGTAGAAAAACCGTGACTTTGGTCTGGAGGGTGGATAAAAAGACGGCAGTCCCTAACATGCTATTACCAGAAACTCGGTTGTCTTTACACCTTCTCCTGAGTCCCTCACTGTGTACAAAAATGACAAAAAAGATGTCTGACTGGCTGAGCTCTGGTGGCGTAGTGGTTGTGCGCGGGATTGCGGCCCACTGGGATGGAGTTTCGATTCCAGTCCACGGAGCAAAGGCTGGGCCTCCTACTCCCACCACCTGAGGGCAGTGATGCCACCCCCAAAAAAGAAAAAAAAGATGTCTGACCTCTGATATCATGAGAGGTATCAAGATCAATAGCCAAAGGTGTATCTATGAAGTGCAGATCCAATATAGCTCCTCAGACACACCCACCCACCTTTTTACCGATTCTGGTACAGCTGTCCCTTCCATGGCACGCTAGACCCCTCCTGACGTCAGTTACTCATTGCAATGGTCACACACAACTCACAGGCAGTATTCATAAGTATGAGATTTATTAAGAAAGGCATGGTGGTTTTAAAAAAAGGAATGGGTTATGATTTCGAATCAAGAAAGGGAGTAGGGGGCTGAGCCCCGGTGGCGTAATGGTTGTGCGTGGGACTGTGACCCACTGGGACAGAGGTTCAATTCCAGCAGTGGGGCTGGGCCTCCTACTCCCACCGCCGGAGAGCAGTGATGCCCCCCCCCCCCCAAAAAAAAAAAAAAGAAAGAAAGGGAGTAGGTCATAATTGAGAATCCAGAAGGGCTTGAGATACAGGCCCTTCTCGGCCATGTGTGCAGCAAGTCTCTTTCTTGACCTTTGGGCTCTGGCCTCTCTGGCATGGCCTGCAGCTTGCTTGGGCGAGTTACAAAGCTGTTTATCTCCTCTAGTACATGCCCAGAAACACCATACTCTTTCAGTAAGCCTCAGCCTAAAGATCCTCAGTTTTTTCACTCGTGGGTCACTGCTGTCTCCCAGTTCTGCGTTGATTCAGTTCCTCCCAAGTCTGAGAGGCTCGTCGTGCTGAGACTAGGGCCAAAGGAGATGTGCTCGTGCCAGCTTTTGCGGTAGCTCATTTTAAGCCTAGTGGGATCTACCATATTTTTACAGCCTCCATACAGGCATCATGACACTTCATTGTGTGAGCAAGCAGTCCAATCCCCTCGGTGGACCACAAGCTTAACTTTAGCATAGGCCCACCCATGTGGGGGTAGTTACAGAGATGATACTTAAAACAATCCTCAGCTTGATACCATTGAGTCAAGACAGAGTCATAGCGACCCGGTAGGACAGGGTAGACCTGCCCCTGTGCGTTTGAGACTAACCTTCCAGGGGTCGAAAGCCCAAGTCTCTCTTGTGGAGGGACTGGGTTTTGAACCACTGACTTTGTGAGTAGCAGCCCACAGCCAGCTGGTCACTGCTATTCCACTAGGGCTTCCAGACGGCGCATGAGCTACAGTAATAAGTAGTTCACTGCACTGCAGTCGGTCATGACTTCGCCTCCAGTTCATCCTCGTTTCTCGTCCTTCTAGGCCCTCTTTTTTGACGTGCTACTCCAAAGACCAGGAGATCTGGGGCAGTACCCTAGTGTGTTACTCATTGGGCTGATAACTGCAGTTTCAAACCAGCAGTTTGAAACCACCAGCTGCTTCCACAGGAGAGAAATGAAGACTTGTACTCCCCTAAAGCTTCTGAGTCTCACATTCACAGGGCCAGTATGACCCTGTCCTGTAGGGTCATTAGGAGTCCGAACCAACTTCCGGCTGTGAGTGTGGTTTGGCTGGGTCCGAAGCCGAAACTAGACCATAGAAGGCTCTTTCTAAAACTTTGGCCCTGGGCTCAACGGCACCTTTGCGTGAACCTGGGGAAAGGTAAACGCAAGCTGGCTGCACACACACCCTCACAGCTTTCTTGTAGCTTGGCACGCAGCCCAGCCTTTTGGGCTCACAGCAGCCCCTTTGATCTCTGTTCTCTGACAACTTTCGTGGTACCTCTCCTTGCCTTACCGCTGCTTTTGAACTTTCCTCTAGGTCTCCTCCATTTCCACATTCCGCAGGTTGAACCGCGGGACCTTGATTTCAGTACTTCTCATGGAGCTGTGAGTGATACTCCACCAGCCCCCACCCTGGTCTCTGGAGACCCCTGGTACCCCTGGTACACCTGGCAGCAGCCTCCAGAGAGAGAACTGTCCCGCCTCCGCCGGCTCTACCAAGGCCACCTCCGAGAAGAGAGTGGCCCCCCACCTGAGACAATGCCCGAAGTGCCCCCCCCAGCTCAGGCTGAAGCCACCTCCACAGAGCAGGAGGGACCCCCGAGTGCGCCCTAGGAGCTGCAGCCGACTGCGGGGGAGGCTGTGCGACAGGGACTGTGTCCCCATGAACAGCGGTGGCTTTTTTGTAGCCATTGGCGGGCCCAGAACCAGAGGAAGGAGATGATGAGACTGAGGGAAGTGCTTCTCTGTGGCGAATAAATGGGTCGAGCTTTCTGTTGCTGGCAGAGTGCCGGTTCCACTTTCCTTCAATAAAGCTCTTGGTCTCTCTTGTCCCTGTCTGGCTCGGAGCTGCGTTTGCCGACGTTGGGGCGCGCCCGGTGGCTTTTCACTTGGGTGGGGAGAGGAGCCCGCTGCTGGGCTGGAGGCAGGCACGCGGCCTCACGGGGGACCTCGTCAAGGTCAGCGGCAGCCTGGCAGGGTGCACGGAGGGGCAAGAGGGTTGGGGCGTGTCTGGCAGCCTCGGCTCTGGGAGGCGGCTTGGCGCGGGCGACGGTGGGCGTGGGGAGAAGCCGGACTGGCAAGCAAGGGGTGGGGGCGGGCCGGGAGACCTGGGAACCAGTTGGGAGGGCGGGGCGGAAGTGACGCCGAGTGGGGCGGCGCTGGCCACGCACAATGGACCATGGAGTTCCCGTTCGATGTGGATGCCCTGTTCCCCGAGCGGATCACGGTGCTGGACCAGCACCTGCGGCCCCCGGCCCGCCGACCCGGGACAGCAGCACCGGCCCGGTGACATCTCCAGGCTGCCCCGTGACCCTTTCTCCCCGTCCCTCCTGAAACCTGGTCCAGCGGCCACGCCCCCTCGCAGCGCCCAGTGGCCGCGCCTTTGGACGTCCTGGAGGCCGCGCGCTCCTGGGGACGTTTGTCCGCCGCCCTAAGAGGGAGCCCGAGACGCCCACCCCCACCCCTTTGCCCACCATGCGATCCCACCCAGAGGATGTGGCTGGCCAGCCCTCCGGCTGTACCCCGCTAGCCTCTGGGAAGCAGGGATCGCGCCGCACTGGAAGGAGGCGTGGCAAAAGTTTGGGTTTCTGAGGCGGGCGGGAGCCTAGGTGGCTGGCCTGGGCAGCCTTTGCGTCCGTGGTTAGCCAGACCCCTCAGTGACTCTCTCTCTCTCCCTGTAGAATGGACCTGCAGCAGCAAATCATGACCGTTGTCGACGAGCTGGGCAAGGCTTCTGCCAAGGTACTTGGGAGGCTGAAACTGGGCGGGGAGGCTTCGGGGGGACAAAAAGGAGGCCCCCGGTTCTTTGGTGAGTAGTGGAGTGTCTTAGGAACCCGCGGAGGGGGCTGGCTCTGCTCAGCCCTGGAGGGTCACTGGGAGTCCCCGTCCACTCCGTGGCGGTGAGTTTGCGTTTGGGGGCCTTTGGGAGTCGCTGGCATAAACTGCATCCTCTGGCAGGCTCAGCATCTTCCCGCGCCCATCACCAGCGCATCGCGGATGCAGAGTAATCGCCATGTCATGTATGTGCTCAAAGACACCTCAGCCCGACCGTGAGTGCCACACATGCTTCTGTTCTGTGCTAAAGTGACCAGACGCCCCGCTCTTTAAGTTTAAGAACGCCCCGCGGTGTTTTAAGATGAAAATATATGACAGTACTATTTTTGCGTTCTATGAAAAAAAATTTTTTGGGGGGGTGGCATCACTGCTTTCCGGTGGTGGGAGTAGAAGGCCCAGCCCCGCTGCTGGAATTGAACCTCCGTCTCGGTGGGCCACAGTCCCGCTCACAACCACTACGCCACCGGGGCTCAGCCCTCTATGAAAATTCTTGTTGCTTCATATAGACCAAATTTTTAATCAAGAACACCCCCCCACCCCCGGTCAGTGGTGTCCCGCTGAAAATCTGGTAACTTTATTCTATATGTAATTCCCTCCCCCACTTGTTTCTTTTTTTCCCCTCCTTGTTTCATTCAACCTTTCTTAAGTAACTGCTACTAGCTTGTTCCCCCCCTACAGGGCTGTAAAAGGTGCCATTGTTGGTTTTCTCAAAGTTGGATACAAGAAACTCTTTGTCCTGGTATGCTTTGATTCCTGAAGACAAAAATATTGGGGATTGGGAGGCAGCAAAGATGCGTGGGTCCAAAAAGATACTTATTGTTCTTTACCTGTTAGGATGATCGTGAGGCGCACAATGAGGTAGAACCACTCTGTATCTTGGACTTTTATATCCACGAGTCACTTCAACGTCATGGCCATGGGCGAGAACTCTTCCAACACATGCTGCAGGTATCACTGATCCCTGTCCCAGAGCCCATCTATGTGGTTGTCATTGGTGCCCTTGAACTGGTTCCCTCCGCTCAGCCGCTGTGTCCACCCATCTTAGTGAGGACCTTCCTCCCTCCCTGTTCACTGCCCCTCTGCTTGGCCAAGCATGATTTCGTCCCTAATGAGGATCAAAGATCCCTTTGCCTTGAGCCCTTCTAGAGGTTCTGCCTACCCCCTACCTGCGTTGTCCCCCTTTTCCTTTCCATGGCTCTTCCTGCTACCACATTTGCACACCTTCTACCCTGAGCCTCCTGTTCCGTGCAGAAAGAGCGAGTGGAACCACACCAACTGGCTATCGATAGGCCCTCACAGAAGCTCCTGAAGTTCCTGAATAAGCATTACAACCTGGAGACCACAGTGCCGCAGGTCAGAAGCCCGGGGGGGGGGGGGGGGGGGGGGGTAAGAGCTCCACCAAGCATGCTCCTGAACTGTGTTTCTTGTTTGGGAGTCAAGCAGCAGCACCTCCCAGGAGCTCTTGGTTGCCCATATTATCAGATTCCGTTTCTACAACGAAGTTCTTTCCTTGCCTGGAGGTACAGGCTTGCCTCCCCTAGCCGTTTTGTTCTCTGCTTTGATTCTTCCCCCGTGACTGTCATCTACACCACATCAGCTCTCCCCCTGTGTCTCCATCGCAGCCACTGGTGCTGGTGACATGGTGGGTGAAGAGCTGACGTGCTAACCACAGCTCGGGGGTTCACTCCCCGCAGCTTCACGGAGGAGAAAGGACGCGGTCAGCTCCCACATGTGTTTATAGCCTTGGGACACGAAGAAGCACTCACTCCTACAGGGTCACTGTGAGTCAGATTTGGTTCAACAGCAGTGGGGTTGGTCCTCGGGGAGCTTCAGTCTATTAGGGAAAAGGTGGTCCTGCTTGGATATAAGTCAAGTGAAGTATTAACAATGCTAGTCGTACCCACACCCACACCCCAAGCCCTGAGGTATTGATTGAGCTCCTAGGACTGCTCTGTGTGCTAGGAATACTTGACTGTACAAAATGGGAAACCTTCCTGCTTTTGAGGAGTTTACATTTTAGTCAGAAATGATGGTTCGTGCTCTGTAACAGTGAGGCCAGGGACGAGAAGATGGTCTAAGATAGTCCCAACAGTTAGGCGCTCTGCTACTCACTGGGAAATTGGTGGCTTGGATCTCTCCTGCAGTGCCACAGAGGGAAAGCCAGGAGACCTACTTCTGAAAGGCCAGGGGCTGTTCTGCGCTGAAACGTGGACTCACGGGAGTCAGAATGGATGGCAAGTGCTTAGTGAGTGGTTATGAGGGCGTGGGGGGCAGTGAGAGTTTAAATGGGGTCATCATGAAGGACGGAGAAAAGGTCATTTTAAGCAAATACCTTCTAGGTAAGAAGAGCCAGACGTTATCTACAGGGAAAGAACCCCAGGCAGAAGAAATGTGTCTTGCAAAGTCCTTGGGGCAGAGATGTGCCTGAAAGATTAATTTGGATGAATGTGGATAGAACAGAGTAAGGGGAGTGTGTGTGTGTGTGTGTGTGTGTGTGTGTGTGTGTGTGTGTTGGGGGAGGGGGGACAGGAATGGCAGAGGAGGAGCTTGGGAGCATTCCCAGCTGTTGTGAAGACATTGGCAAAACCATTCCCAGTGAGAACGGGGAAAAAGGCAATTCTTTTCAATGAGATACGTTGCCCTGTTGGTGCTGGGGACTGAGCACTGAGCTGCTGGCCTCCAGGTCAACGGTTGAAGCCTCTTCAATGCTGTGCAGGAGAAAGATGAGGCTGGCTGCTCCCACAGAGGTGCAAGGTCCCAGAAACCCCCAGGTCACTTCTGTCCTGTTGCAGGAGTCATAACCAACTGAGCGGCTGCTCATTCAGAGAAAGAGCAAGAGTTTGAAGTGGAAATGGATCAAAAGAGGGTTGCTGCTTTCCCCCTGGAAGCTGTAACAGCTCATGTGGAAGAAGGAGTGGAGTTAGCACGGGCGAAGTCAGGGAGGCACGAACTCGCCCAGGACTTCCTGGACACAGAGCGTGTGCTGGTGGGCTTGGACGAGGGTGGGTCAGCAGACACAGAGCAGAGTTCAGCGCAGGAACTAGACAGTCGCCACGCAGACCATGCCAGGCCTTTGACTCTCTCGAGATGGAGCGGAGAGCAGTGAGGAGTGCCGTGTTTACCATCAGGCGTATAATTCCGTCAGAACAGAAGACCCAAGCAGTAACGACCAGGAAGAACAACTGATGTTTTCGTGAACACGCTTGGGAAAAGAGTAAATTCTTCTTCACTGGTTCCAGTTAGCCAGTCCCCTGAAGGGTGGGCAGCTCTACATGTGGATCCTGTTTGGGATGCTTTTGAGAAGCCACCCAGCAAAACCTGCAACTCTTTCTGCACGTACAGCTGAGTGATGGTGATTCCCTGGCCAGACTTGCAGCTTTTCTCACCTCGTGGTTCACTTGTTCCTCTCTCATGAGCGGCAATTCATTGCTCCCCAAAGTTCCTGAGTTTCACAGTGTTGTTGTCAATTCGACCCCATACAGATCGTCCGGAAGAGCACACAGTGCTCAAGGGTAACCGTGATTTTCCAGGAATTTTAGCTGATGTGGCTGCAAAACTGGACGAAAGGGAGGGTGCTGACCATGATGCAGCCTAAGCCATCCCGGCTTATTCCTGGCCTGGTTCTTCCATTGACATGACCTCCAAGGCAGGGGGCGGTGACCGTGCCCTTAGCACATGCACCTCTGTCCATTGCAATCGGTTGGTGCTATTACCTCCATCTTGCGTTTATACAGATGGGTAGCTTGACTAAGTCCACATAAGTTGTACAGTTGAGGTTTGACCCCAGAGCCTGCTCTAATGGCTACACTGTATTCTTTTATTTTGTTGTTTTGGGGGGCATCACTGCCCTCTGGTGGTGGGAGTAGGAGGCCCAGCCTTACTCCTGGACTGCTGCTGCTGCATTTGAACTCGCAACCCAGTGGGCCATAGTCCCGCGCACAACCACCACACCACCGGGGTTCAGCATCTACACTGTGTTCTCAGCACAAACACTATGCACCGAATGAGATAGTGGGGACTTCAAGCCTGGTCTCTCAGCCTTGCTCATTCATCTTTGAAATGCTGACCCCAGCCATGAAGAGGCAGGGCAAATCGCAGGTGGGTGAGAATATCATGAAACCATCGCAACAATGATCGTCTTCAGAGTGGTGCTTGTCAACTGTTGTACTGGTGAGGTTCCCTCAGTGGGACCCTGGTTAATTCTTGGGTCCTTGTTGCTCGTAAGCAGTACCCTATCGGATCTGGTCTTGTTGGGCAGTTTGGATTGCCTTATCTTGCCACGTGCTTGCTGCACTCTTTTGGGATTCTGGAGAAACAAAGTCTGCCTGTGTGTGTTTGGTGTCTGAAATGCAGTGCAAAGAACACAGACATCAGCATTTGATTTTAAAGCTTATCATTCATTATCTTGTGGGTTTTTCCCTCGTGTCTTCACAATGTTACACAGCTATCATCACTAATTCCAGAATGTTTTCCTCACCCTAGAAGAAACCCCATCTTCATTAAGCAGTCATCCCCAATTCTCTCTTCTCTAACCCTCAGCACCTGCCAACCACTCATCTCTGCCTATGGATTTGCAGTTCTATATAAGTGGAATCGTCTGTGTGGCCTGGAGTTATACTTCCTTCTCCTGCGTGATACTTTCAAGGCCCACCCCTGTAGCGTGTTTCATGTGTGAACAAGACTGTGCTCTCTGAATAGGAGAGCCCTGATGGTGGTGTGGGCTTTCTACCCCACCCCCGTCCACAGTGACTGTCTCAGACACCCACAGCAGGTTGATGAGTCAGCAGGGACACGACAGCAGTGAGTTTGATTTGAATATTAGCACTGTGTTCATCCATTGGCCAGTTGGTGGGCATTTTATCATTACCATTTGGGGACCATTATGAGCAGTGGCACCATGAACATTTGTGTGTAGGTTTTTATTTGAGCATAAGTTTTCAATTCTTTGGAATAGGATCCTGTGTTCAGCCGGTTGCAGGGCTGCCAGCTTGTTTCCCACAGCAGTTGGCCACTTTTACATCACCACCAGCAGTGCATGTGCTCCCCTATTTTCCTCCTGAACAACAGTCATTTTCTACTTTCTGTCCATAATGGCCATCTTAGGTTAGATTATTGTGGCTCTTATTTTAGTTCCTATATTACCTACTGATCCTGAAAAGCTTTTCATGCATTTATTGGTCATCTGCGCATCTTCTAGGTATTCCGATTTCTTCACTTTTAAATTATAACGTCTAGCTTTTTGTTATAAACGATTTATATCTGAGATATCAGGTCCTTATTAGAGGTGTAATTTACAAATGTTTTTTTTCCATTCTGTGAGTTTACTTTATTGATAATGCCCTTTGAAGTAGAACATTTTCTTATAAAGTCTTAATTTACTGGTTTTGGGGGTTTTGTATATGAGGTGAGGTAGAGGGTCAACTTAATTCTTCAGCATGTGGTTATCAAGTTGGTCCATTTAGTGAAAAACTTTTTTCCTTACTCAATGGCCTTGGCACCTTTGTTAAAAATAAGTTGACCGGAAACACAGAGACTCCAGGACATATAAACCCCTCAGGACCAATAATGAGATAAGTGATACCAGGAGGGCAAGGGGGAAAGGGGAAACTGATCAGATCACAGTGATCTACATATGACCCCCTTCCTGGGGGACGGACATCAGAAAAGTGGATAAAAGTAGACATGGGGGCGGAGCCCCGGTGGCGTAATGGTTGAGTGCAGGACTGCGGCCCACGGGCTTGGCGGTTCAAATCCAGCAGCAGCTCTCCGGGAGCAAGGCTGGATAGCTCAGATGACCACCAGAGGGCAGTGATGCCCCCCCAAAAACAAACAAACAAAAAAGAAAGTAGACATCAGACAGGTAAGACATGAAAAAGTAATAATTATTAAGGGGGAAGGAGAGAAGGGAAAAAATGAGCCAATATCAAGGGCTCAAATAGAAAGAAAATGTTTTGAGAATGATGATGGCAACAAATGTACAAATGTTACTTGACACAATGGATGTGTGTATGGATTGCGTTAAGATTTGTACGAGCCCCCAATAAAATAATTTGGAAAAAAAAATCAGTTGACAATAGATGTGAGGAGTTACTTCTGGGCTGTCAGCCCTGTCCATCTAAGCCTGCCCTTTGCAGTGGCTGATGACTGTAGCTGTGTACAAATTTGGAAATTGGGACGAGTGAGTCCTTCTACCTAGAACTTCTTTTTGTAGATTATTTGGGCTACTCGAGGCTCCTTGCAATTATATATGAACTTTAGGGCCAGCTTGTCAGGTCCACAGGCTTATTTTATTAAAGTAAACATGTAGTTAATAACTATTTGGGGGCTGAGCCCTGGTGGCGCAGTGGTTGTGTGCGAGACTGCAGCCCAAAGGGTTGACAGTTCAAATCCAGCAGCAGCTCTCCAAGAGTAAGGCTGAGCTTCCTACTCCCACCAGGGGGCAGTGATGACACACACTCACACACACAAAATATTTGGTATATCAAGACTCTCCACATGTGCAATTCCGGACCATGAGTTATGTCAAGAATGGAGAACCTAGGCTGAGCCCCAGCGGCGTAGTGGTTGTGCGCGGGACTGCGGCCCACTGGGACAGAGGTTCAATTCAAGCAGTGGGGCTGGGCCTCCTACTCCCACCACCAGAAAGCAGTGATGCCCCCCCCCAAAAAAAAAAAAGAAAAAAAGAATGGAGAACCTTTTTCTGACAAAGGCCATTTGACTATTTAGAACATCATTCACAGGCCATGCAGCATTAAGACCTTAAAAATTAGCCTGCTCTATTTGGTCAAACATTTAATTGACTCAACCCAAGTATGGTGGCTGGAACTTCTCGTTTATAGGGTGTGTGAAGTCAGCTGGTCTTGATGATTTTGATTTCGGGGGCCCTAAACTGCCCACTGTCCAGATGTTCCCCACCACTGAATTATGTTCCTCATGTTGTGCACGGTTTGAGTTTGTGATAGTTGGGTACTTACGACAGGAAAATTGTCTTCTGTTCTCAGTATTGTGCTATTTTGTTTTTAGCACAGGGTTTGTATCCAAATACATGCCGGATGACTAAATGAACAACTTTTTCTGTTGCCACTGATTTCATCTTCTAGGTGAACAACTTTGTGATCTTCGAAGGCTTCTTTGCGCATCAGCATCGTAAGTCGTTTCTCCTTTGTGGTCAAGTACTTGGGGTGAGGGGAAGGAAAAAGGTGAACTCTGGGTCACCCCGAGCCCCTCACTGAGGGGCCCCCGCTTCCTTCCTCACAGGGCCCTCTGCTCTCTCTCTGAGGGCAGCTCGACATGCTCGTGCGGCGGCGGCGGTGGACCCCACGCCCACTGGTAAAGCTGCAGCGAGCGGGTAGACTGGCCCTAGTTAACCTGGAGGCTTGGGGAGCGCATTCTCAGGGGAGAATGGCGGAGACTTGTAAAGCACGCCAGCCTCCAGCCTGCTGACCTCATTGTCTCCGCCCTCCTGGGAGCTCAGTGCCTTTTAGACTTGGCCCGATTTTTTGCCTCAGCAAGTTCAAGAGGTTCTCTTTGGCCCTTGTTGTCCGTGGAGCGTCTTGCTGCTTCAGGCTCATCCATAGCCCAGTCAGCGCTGGTCAACCCTGTAGCTTACACTGAACCCCTAAGGGACAGGCAAGCGCGGACAGCTTTTCAGTTTGCAGACATTGAACAGGCCAGGGGCACAGCACCCAGAAGGAGCCAGAGTTTAGGCTTTCATTTTGGAAGATGACTCAGGATTTTAGAACCTTTCACATCAAATCATAAGCTCGATCTGGAGAAACCAACAAATGAGTTAGCGACAGCCCTCTCTGGCCTGGGCAGCGCTCGTTCACTTGGGGGACCGCTTTCCTGAGAGCTGGCTTTGTGGCTTAGCTCCCACCTCCCTTCCAGACCCGAACAGGTGCTGGCCCCATCACAGGCACCCATTCACAGTTAACCAGCGTTCTTCAGTGTGGGTGTTGAGAACCACCGTCTCGCCCCAGCTTGCTCTGGTTTCCAGGGCTGCCCCTCCTGGCTCTTGCTCCGAGTGCTAACAAGGATGGCGCAGCCGCCAGCATAGACCTCGGGCCCCCACGGGGAGGCTAGTGGCGACAGCTGAAGTGAATTCGTGTGAGGCTACTCCATGCCACAGATGAAGGAAAGCCTGTTGAGAGGGAAGGGGGAAGGGGAGAAGTGAAGTGGGAGGCTGATGTGTGCGGTCCATGGCCTTCCCATTGAGTCCAATAATGCCTTTCAGACATCCATAGTCTTCCTTGTTTTTTAAAACTAAATTGGGGCTGAGCCCCGATGGCGTAGTGGTTGTGAGCGGGACTGCGCCCCACTGGGATGGAGGTTCAACTCCAGCAGCGGGCTTCTCAGGAGCAAAGGCTGGCCCTCCTACTCCCACCACCAGAGGGCAGTGATGCCTCCCCCCCCAAAAAAAAAAAAAACTAAACTAAATTGAAATCTATTCCCATCTTTGCACAGCAAGGAGAGGTTCTGCCACACCCCTCTGGCCACCCCGCAACCTCTCCAAAGCAACCCCTGATTAACCAAGGGCTTTGTCCATCTCATCTAGAGGGACCCAGGGTCCTCGTGGGCCCAGCTGGGACCATTGCACAGCCTCAGAATCCCAGGGGGGCCTGGCGGCACCCACAGACAGTAAGAGCTCACTTCCCTTCGACTGTCCTTCTCCTGCATCTCCCAGGCCCCCGGTCTTCCCTTGAATCTTCTCCCTCCAGTCTCTGGCCTCCTCCCTCCAGCTCTCCTCAAAAGTCATCCAGCACCCTATCCTCTTTAAAATCCCTTTTGATGGCCTGGCGTCACCATCAAGCCGACCCCGCGACGGCACGTTACACGTCTTCTTCCCTGGGAGAGCTGGGTATCAGGGAGCAGGGATTGGGGTAGGGGCAGGGGGCATGGCAGGAAGGTGTTCCCACTGTCTCCCTGCCCTCACCTTCCGTGCCCTCCCTCTGCCACCAGCCCCTGCAAGGAAGTTGCCGCCCAAGAGAGCAGAGGGTGACATTAAACCCTATTCCTCGAGTGATCGAGAATGTAAGCGGGGACTGGGGCTGGGGCTGGGGCTGCTGGGGGCTCCCCGGGGAGGACCTGTGCCCTCGGAAGGTTCTGCTTTCCCGGATTCCCTCCTTTCATGCTGATGTCATTACTCGGTCTTCCCTCATCCCCAGTTCTGAAGGTAGCTGTGGAGCCGCCATGGCCCCTGAACAGGGCCCCACGCCGCCCCACGCCTCCCATCCACCCTCCTCCCCGCTCCAGCAGCCTGGGAAACTCACCAGAACGGGGACCCCTCCGCCCTTTTGTGCCAGAGCAGGAGCTGCTGCGGTCCCTGCGCCTTTGCCCCCCACATCCCACCGCCCGCCTTCTGCTCACCACTGACTCTGGGGGCAGCCCGGCCCAGCGCCGCCGCACCAGGTACCAGGAGGGCTCGGGAGGCGCCGAGAGGGGGTGAGACATGGCAGAAACCATGGGTCTATCCGAGGCTCAAAGAAACGGGGTAGAAGTGTTGGGGCGCCCTGAGACCGTCCAGAAAGATGCCGGTGGAAGTCCATCCCAGGGAGAGGGTTCCCTTTCTAAAGGGTCAGAAGACACAGGGCCCCGCAGGGCGGCGCGTTGGAGAAGCCTGGCATGGAGAGTCGCTGGGTAGGGGAAGGTGGGGGGGCAGGGTGTCTGACCAGAGGGAAGTCAGTGGCCACATCTACCGGGCCACGGGGGGGCATCCCTATTGCTCTCCTTGGCGGCTTTCTCTTCCGTTCTGAGTCTGATGGTTCTTTCTCTTTCTCTCTCTCCCCATTTTCCCTCTCCTTTCTTCCTGTCTGCAACACCCTTCCACAGCTCCCTGCCCCGCTCTGAGGAGAGTCGTTACTGACAGACAGGCAGTGACCCTCCTTCCCTCAGGGATCTGGGGTGGGCAGAGGCCCCTTCCCCCGAGAGCCCCAGATCCCTTCTTCATTCTCCCCCAAGGACTGGTTCAGAGGACCCTGACAGCCCATGGGACCCCCACCTTCTTTCCTGGACGACTGGGCTCTCAGGGTCCTAGACGGCCTCACTCTTGGTAGCTTCTTCTCCGACCCGGAAAGCCCCCTCCTCTCCTCACATGGCCCAGTCTGTTGCAGGGCCCTGAGGCTGGGTGGCTCAGCCGAATGACCAGGAAAGCACACTCTTGCTTGCCGCCAGAGCCCTGTGAAAGGTCCGCAGCCTGCTCTGCGAGGGAACTCCTGCCAGGAGTCCCGTCGGTGGAACACTCCCTGCCCCTCCTTTCCCCCCACTGTCCACTCAGGACTCTAGTCCTGCTCTGTGCCACTCACCACCTCACCTCGCACGTCCCCTCACCTTGGTGAGCTCTGCTTCCCAAGTTAGGGCAGGGACCTTCAGAAAGTACCAGCTCCCAAAGGGGTCCACTCAACATTGCCAAACTCTTCATATCCACCTGTTTGATGTGACAGGGAACCGTCCAGCAGCTGCCTGCTGGGTCTCAGCAGGAGACTCTGGGCACCACCACTTACCTCCCCTGACCCATTTTTTAAGGGCGTTCATCCCTTGGCAGTAGGCCCCAGCTAGTCCTCTGGGGTCATCGTCAGCCCTGTCTGAGGAGTGAAGCCTGGCCGCCAGCATCTAGAAGGTCTGGAACCCCCCATCACATCCCTCTCTCTCCCGTAGCTAGAGGCCGATGTAGTCCTGTCAGCTGTCACGTGGCACCGTGTGGAGGAGAGCTGGCCCTCTGCAGCCTCCTCTCTGCGTTCCTCCCTCCTGCCCAGCCTCCCCGCCCCACACCAGGAGGGGTGCAGTCATTCTTGCTCCCTTCTCACACCCACCCCAGTCCCCCCACCCTTGGGAGCAGGATCTCCCGCACTCCCTACTCACTCTCCCTTTTCTGCTGCTCAGTGTTGTGTGAATAAAGCGTACATCCTGTGTTTTTTAAACTGACATTTTCAATGGAAAAAACAAACAAACAAAAACATGGAAAAACAAAAAGCCATCTCAAGGTCTCAGAGTCTCTTTTGTGCGTCGCCCCGCTGTTTTCCCTGGGATCTCGGGGCTTCTGGGATCCGCAGATCTTCTGCCAAGGCCTCTGGGCTCCCTCCCAGGATCTGCCACCTGCCTGCCCCTCACTGCTGGATCTCCGTGGGCCTTCCTGTAATCGCTGAGCTCTGGGGTGCAGGCTTCTCTATCTGGAAATAGAGGAGATCTCCTCCCTCCAGGCGCCCCCCCCTCCCCTCCCCAGCAACTCCTCCCCTCTAACTTGGGACAGCCCTTACTGAGATATGTCAAGATTGGCACCATCTCTGGGACCCTCCACCCACTTCTTGATTGCTCCCTGGATTCCTCTTCCCACTCTGACTTGTTGTCGCCCCTCCCCCGCAAGCTGTTGTGTCTCTTTGTGGCCAACCCCTTAATCTCTTAGCTAGTCTGTCACCAGGCCAGAGGCTCCCTGCCTTTTCCTCTAAATCCAACCTTCTCATCTGTCTTCCTCCAATCTGTTACCCTATATTTAAGGCAGCGATGCTTTCTAAACCAAACATCAGGACACCTCCAACATTTTTTCCCTGTCATGTGAGTCTGTTTTAATGACCTGGATCACATTTAACGGATCTGGACGACTTTAAAAACCCTGTGGTGGGAAATGAGCTCCCTCCCTCCCCACTTCATGAGTTTAGAATCCCAGAGGGATAATTCCTCCTCCTCTTCCTCATTCCCTTGCTCTTCCTATGACTTCTCTCTGATTTCTCCATACCACCCCACCCCCCATCTTCCATCCTGTTGCCTCTCCCCATCACTTCCAATTTCTTCTGCAGGGAGACAACCCCAGGGCTGGTAGCCCAAAGCTGCTGTTACAGCCGCCATGGGGGGTTGCATGTCTCATCCCCAGACACAGGTAAGTATATCTCCCCCTCTCTACCACCAAGTCAGATAGGCCACATCACTACCTACTCAACCTTCCCCTGCATGCGCCTGATATTTCCACAGGCAAGCAAGAATGGAAGAAGGGGGAACAGGAAACAGAGACTAGGTGAGGTCTGGAACCCTCCCTTCTGTAGCCACATATGCCTCTACTGCCCTGTAACATCATCCTTAACTGTTTTTTCAACCTAAATCTTTATACTGCACACTACCTACCCCCAACCCCAATTACTCTACCTAACATCTCATTAAACCTCTTTAACTAACAAGCCTCTGTCTCCATAGGACCAATGCCCTTCTTCCTTGTGGTATTTTTGTCTGGTATTTTGAAGGGCTTCGCATGCTTCAGGCACAGCTAAGTAGCGAGTGTAGAGAGCCTGGTTGGCACAGAGGTGGTGCGCCGGCTGCCAACTGCACGGTCATGGAATAACCAGCCGGCTCTGTGGGAGACGCACGAGGCAAGACAAGACTTTCTACTCCAACAGTTAGTCTGGAAAGCTCACAGGAGTCCCACCCGGGCCTGCAGGGTCGCTGTGACTCAGAATTGACTTGATGGCTGTGAGTGAGTTGGAAACACTAGGATGGCAGTGAATGTGACCTGAACTCGCGATTCCACCTCAGACCGCACCAAAACTTGGCCAGATGGGCCTGGAGGAGGTTGGGGATCTTAACGACCGGTTCAGTTCTCCTACAAGTCCTCTGTCCACCTCCCAGGTCTGCCAATGAGGATCAGGTCGCGTCCCAGGACCGGCCCAGGGAGGAACCTTCGCACACAGCCCCCCTGCAGGCCCAGGAACCCCCTGCCCCGGCCTGGAGAGTAGGTGGGGACATGTTCAACGCCAGGTTCATTCGGAACTTGCAGGAAGGGCGCAGCACCAGGCCCTGGTGACCTCGGCCACCTCTCACAGTGTCAAAGGCAGTGCATCTTCCCGACGATCGGACACCGGCAATGCCCGATGCATTCATTCATTCAACAGGCTTCAGAGAGTTTTTTTGAAAGCCGTGTAATAAAAACATTCACGAATTACTCTAAAGCTTTTAATTACTTCAGCTCCACCCATCTCCCTGGCGCCCGCCGGACGAGGTCATCCAGCCCCGTCTCCCGTTCAGATTGGGGCGCAGCCACCCGCGGGAGGGCGGGTCTCCGCGCCGCTTCTTGGTCGCGCAGGCGCACCGGGGCGGCCTCCGATCGGGTGGCGCAGGCGCAGCGCTACAGCGGTCTCCGGGGCGCGCAGTGCGCAGGCGCGGGAGGTCCCGTTCCGCTCCCGCGGCCCCTTCTCCCCCCACCCCCTCCCTCTCCCCTTCACTCGGCCGGCCCCGGGCCCGCTCGCCCCGGTCAGGAGGCCGGAGCCCGGACTCGGGAGGCGCGCGCCCCGCACCCGGGAGACCATGTACCAGCGCTGCCGGAGGGCGGCCCGGCGCCTCGGCCCCAGCCTTCGCGCCTACCAGGCACGGCCCGGGGTAAGAGCCGCGGGGCGGGCAGAGACCCTCCTCCGAGCCGGCGCGCGGGACAGCGTGCGCCACGCCTCCGCGCAAGCGCAGCGGTCCCTCCCCGCCCCTCCCGCCCGTGCCCCGCCGCTCGTCGAGGGCGGGGGTCGCGGGGGTCTAGCGCGCCCCGGCCGCCGCCTCCGGCCGCTCTGCGAGCGGGTCTGCAGAATCGCGGCGGAGGCGTGGGGGGGGGGGCCGGGTTTGAGTCCTGGCGCCGGGTCCGCGGTCACCTGCGGCTGGAGGTGATTTGAAGGGCAGAGGGGCGGGCAGGTGCGACACCCGACCTGTCTGTGCACCTGCCTGGTTTATCGTGGACCCTCTCGGGCCCCGCCCCCGCCGGCCGAGGACCCGGGTCCCTGCCGCTGACCGCGCGCCCGGGATGGACGGAGTGCCAGCCCAGGGACCCTGGGGAGCGGAGCGGCAGGCGCCGGCCAGGCAGGACGTCGAGTGACCTTCCCTGGCGCAGTTTCCGCTCCCCGAACCAGGTGGGCGGATGGAGGCCAGGCCCTGGGCGTCTCCTCGGCGGGGGGTGCCCGTCAGAGGCCCACACGCCCGTGTGCCAGCGCTGCCCGGGCCCGCCTGACTCGCGGTCGTGATCTGGTAGGGAGCCCGCGGCGCCCTCCCCTCCTGATGTGTGAGACCAGGCGTCGGAATGAGTGCCCGGGGCAGGACGGCGCGGTGGAACTTGAGAGCAAAGACCGTTGCCCTTGGCCTCACTTAATGCCTTCTTGGGACAGTTGCCTAACACTTCTTGGTGGAGGTGCTGTGGGCCACATAATTCCATCCACAGCACAGTCAAGGCCTGTTGTTGACTCTTGGGTCCATTCATCAAACGTGTTACTGTATGGGGAGCACCTACAGCTCTTAGCACAATCCATTTCTGTCAGTACTTGACCCCTGACAAATATCTATTTTTTTTAAAAAATTTTTTATGGGCATCACTGTCCCTGGTGGTCGTGGGCGCCACCCAGTGCCGCTCCTGAGAGCCACCGCTAGATTTGAACCGCCAAGCCCGCGGGCCACAGGCCTGCACTCAGCCACTTACGCCACCGGGCCACAGCCCCAAACATCAATTCTTACGGTAAAAAAAAAAAAAAGACCCTGTCCCTAGCCATTGCAGAAAACTTAAATGTAAAGGGGTTTGTAATGTGTGGGGAAGGTCCTCTCACGTGGAGGGCATCTCCAGTGGAGATGGAGCGGGATCCTTCCCTTCTCCCTCTACTACCTACTTCCATCCCTCCTCTTCAGAGAAGCCAGTGGAAGCAAGAAATGGTGAATAAACAGGATTTGTATGACGAAGCATCAGGAAGCCCAAATCTTCAGTTTTATGTTTATTTTTCCTCCTTAGGACCAGCTTTCTCCACCGGCGCTACCATTCCCACCACTTTGGCCCCACTGCACGACCGCTGCTGCCCCGCCGCCGCCTTCCCTGCTCCGGTTTCCCCCACCCTCATGCCCTTCTACTCGGCTGCTTCCCCAGACTCCCTGGCTACCTCTTCCTCAGGTTCAGGCTCTCAATTCACCGTGGGTAGTTCTCCCTTCAGAAACTGGAGAGGAGGGACCAGGACCTGAGTTGCACAAGGGATGCCTGGATGGGCTTAGAAGTCTCTTTGAAGGACCTCCCTGCCCTTACCCAGGGGCTTTGATACCCTTCCAAGCCCCCGGAACTGCCCACCCTTCCCCTGCTGCTCCTTCAGGGGATCGCAGTATGGAGGAGCACCTCGCTGTCATGTATGAGCGACTGAGACAAGAGGTAAGTCTGGCTGAAAGTGGCCTTTGCAATGGGGGTTATGAGTAAGAATGGCAGGGTGTTAGCTAGCCTGGATTCTTTCATGGAATCACTAGGGGGTAAGCATTGTCTTGAAGAAAAAGTTGCTCCTCACTTGGGGTTAGACCCTTTGCCATTGAGCTGACCCTACAGGACATAGTGGAATGGTCCTGCAGGATTTCCAAGGTTGTACTTTTTTGGGGGGGGGGCGGGGCATCACTGCTCTTTGGTGGTGGGAGGTTGTACGTTTTTTTAAAAAAGAAAATGTATTAAATACTTTTATCGGGGCTCTTACATCTCTCATCACAATGCATTCATCTCATCCAGTGTGTCAGGCACTTTCGCCACCACCCCTTTCAAAGTATTCTTCCCGCTTGAGCCCCCAGTGTCAGCTCCCCATTTCTTCCCAAGGGGAAGGTTGTAAATCATCCTGGAAGCTGATTGTCCCGCTTTTCGCCCCCGGCAGCTAGTGGGTTTGAAGTGAGGACCTTTTGCAGCCCAGCACCATGCTACCAGTGCTCATCTCCATTTGGGTTGGGGAAGCCCAACACGAGACCAGATGACCTTGCCTTCTCTCAGAAGCCAATAAGGGAGCATCAAATAGAAAACAAGGAAATGGATCTAGCTTTCAACTTCCCACCGTCTCCTTTCTCCTAGCTCCCCAATATCTTCCTCCACTCCCACGACTTCACTCTCTATTCCTCCGATGTGGAATTCATCAATGAGATCCTGAACATTCGCACAAGGTAAGTCTGTCCTGGCAGGGCAGGACCCC
>PVJH01013728.1:0-59333 GCA_004026705.1 Nesogale talazaci
ATCGGTCCTAGCAAGAAACAAAAAAGCATACATAATTCCAGGGCACTCAGGAAACCCACCCTCTCCTTAAATACTTGCCTAGATAATTCTGATGTAGGGTTCTTAATTATTAAAAACAAAACAAAGAAGCATCTTGCACATGTTACTCTGGAACATTTGTAAAGGGACTTTTAGTCCCTTTTTCTTCTCTCATAGCTTTGTGGGTGCTATCAAGTAGGTATTGGACTGATAACCATAGAGTCAACAGTTCAAAACCACTAGACCCTATTAGAGAAAGATGAGACTTTCTACTCCTGTAAAAATTTATTGGGTCAGAAATCCAAAAGGTCATTTATTTAGCAACAAAAAAATAAGGGTTTTTCTTTCTCTCAATTTGGTTTGACAACTTATATCTGTCACAAGGTTATTATCATTATAGAAAGTGTCACTACATAAAAATTACCCATAGATCGTTGGTGCTTAGTAAGCGGTAGCCATTACTGAGATGCAGTGAAGAATGCAAGTATACCATAAACAGATAATTTTCTTAAAGCAAAACATTATCTGTATAACTCTCTTAACTAGACAGCCAAGAATTTGTTCCTCAATTGCCAATTTTGGATATATGTATGATCTGATATTGTGATGTGTGTTTGTTTGTGTTTTTTCTCTAAGGAAGGAAGTTTGTGAACATCCTGATGTGCTTTTGGTATCTAACCAGTGCCAATATCCCCAGTGAAGCGGTAACAGGAGCCAGTGTATTCCAGATTAAGTTGGGAGACCAGAATGTAGAAACAAAACAACTTCTTAGTGCAAGCTATGAGTAAGTTTAACCATATTTTACTATTTGTTTTCTCTAGAAAATACAAGATAACTTGGAAATATGGAAATAAAACAGAGCTTTAAGAAGGAAAGAATTGTAATTTGACAAGTGATTTATGAAGAAAATGTCAAAGAGAAACTGGCTATGAAACAGGAGTGTATAGAGATTAGAAAAACAAAGCACTACTGAATTTCATGAGATGGGGTTTCAACTACTTATTGCTACATAATAAGTCACCCTAAATCTTAGCAGCCCAAAAAGCCATTTATATTGTCTGCAGTTTGACAGCTCGGGAATTTTCAAAGAGCTCAGTGGGGAATTTGTACCTGCATTACCTGGCATTAGCTAAGGTCCTTTTCCATGATGGCACCTTAATGTTCCTTGGCTTCTCTCTTACACTGTTAATGTCTCAGATTCTGCCGCCTCTTCTATGACTTTGGCTTATAGTCTTAAGTGGCTCGTAGTTTTTACACGGTGGCTGTCTTCAGAGAGGTAGAAAGTAGGACCTGTGCTCAGGATGGGCTGAGACCTACCAGACCCCTGGGGAGGAACACGCAGGGCTGACTACGCTTCTGAGGATTCCCAGCCTCGGAAGTTCTCGGGAGCAGCTCTGCTCCTCTCAAGTGATGAGGAGTCAGGCTGCCTGGAGAGCAGAGTGGGCTTGGTTTAGGGAATATATACTTGGAAATTATATAGTTGCCTAAGAAGTATTTGAGACAGGGACCGTTTTTCTTGTAATTATTTATAACTTTATTTTCTAGATTTCACAGGGAGTTTACACAAGGAGTAAAGCCTGATTGGACCATTTCACGGATTGAGCACTCAAAATTATTAGAATAATCTTTCTTGGAAAAAATCAGCTTATAGACTTATAGCAATTGCTGTGAAAACTAAGGAAGGAAATCATTTTGGATCATTTGATCTTCACTAAGTCTGTGGATTACTTTTTGTATTTCAATATTCTTTGTAGTATATTGGCATGTTACAATAAAGCATTTTCCACTGATTGTGATCCCTTCTTCTAACATGCTCTGAGTAAAATGTTTACAACAGCACCACCTGGTTGTTGCCACGTTGTTTCATTCCCAATGTTTATATGTATATATACAGACTATGGTTTTATACCTATAGTAAAGTATTGAAATGTATCTTTTCTGAATAGTTTTAAAATATGTTATTTGTGGTCAGTACGTTCATACCATTAATTCATGTGTGTAATGCAGGTTTAGTTTGAAAAATCACTGCCTAGCCACCTTGTTGACCACTAGCTGTGATGAGATTGAATGGCTAAAGGGAGGCAAGTGAGCTTCCTCAGCTTGACAAAGAGTGTGTATGAAATGTGCAGCTCTGCCTTATAGAGGACAAAAGGATGCTGCTTCCATGGACATTGTCTTCACAATCCTAAATAGTGCAGCAAGACAGGAAGTGGGTAATGCAGAAGGACCTCTAGCCCTTGTTTTCAGCAGGCATGATTGGAAATATGTAAAAGCCTATTGAATCGGTAAACAAGTGGCCATCTAACTCAGAAGCAACAAAGCCCACATGGAAGGACACCAGCCAGAGGGACCACGAGGAGTCAAAGGGATCAGAACTAAAGATTATATCATTATAAATGAGGGGGAGTACAGATTGGGGACCCAAGGTCCATCTGCAGGGGAAGTGACATCCCCTTAACAGAAGGGTCACAGGGAGGAGATGAGTCAGGGTACAGTGTAGCAACGATGAAATACGCAGCTTCTAAAATGCTTCTTCCCACTATCAAGATATGAATTCTACCTTACAAATCTGGTTAGACCAGAGGATGTACGCTTGTACTGATAGGAACCGGAAACATGGGGTATCCAGGACAGATGATCCCTTTTGGACCAGTGGGGAGAGTGGCAACACGGGATGGAGGGAGGGTGGGGTAGAAAAGGAAAACCAATTATAAGGATCTACATATAACCTTCCTGGGATACGAACAACAGAGAAGTAGACGGCGAGACCATCATACAGCATTCAACAAGACAAAAATAGTTTATAAATTATCAAGGGTCCATGAGGGAAGTGAGAGTAGGAGGGGGTGGAAAAAGGAGCCAATACCGGGAGCTTAAGTGGAAAAAAGTTTTGAGAATGATGGCATCAAAGGTACAAATTTGCTTTGCATACAATGAAGGTATGGATTGCTCAGAGTTGTGTGAGCCCATGATAAAATGATCTTATCAGTGAAATCCTATTGAATCTACCAAAAAGCTAGTGATAAAGCAAGCTCACAGGATATATAAGGTTAGTATGGTAAATGAATTCAGCTTTGATAGGTTAGCCTCAAGCAAAAATTAAAATTCAACTTGCAATATCTCAAAAATATTTAAGAAAATGTACCAAAAAATACTAAACATCTCCACTTGAAAACTATAAAATATTACCGAGAAGAACAAAACCTAACGTGAGATCCTTTGAACAGATGGAAAAAGCAACTTCACGTGGAAAAGAATGAGGCACCAAATAAAGTAGAACTAAAGAACAACAAAAGGCTTTCACTCCATCCCAGTGCAACTGCGGTGGAACAGCCTGGCACTTGTACGACGCATGAAACAGGATTCAGAACCCAAGCTCTATTCATCTACACGCAGTGCTTTGCAAGTCTAACAGAAAGTGGGACTGAGCCTCGGCGTAAGTGGTTGAGAGCGGGACTGCGGCCCACGGGCTTGGCAGTTCAAATCAAGTGGTGGCTCTCAGGAGCAGCACTGGGTAGCTCCCACAACCACCAGAGAGCAGTGATGCCCCCCTCCCCCCAAATGTGCTAAGCAAAACTTGATTTCCATTTGCAGAAGAATGAAGCAACCCATACCACACCACATAAAAACATGAAACCATGTTTTTTTGAGACCATTGTTAGGTTGGATCAAAGACTATAAAACAAAATTAAAGACCATCAATGGGAAAATAGTGATAAATTTAGGGGTCCTGAGACAGGCCATATGTATACTATCAAAAACAAGATCACCTGGGACCTCCTAAAATTAGACATACACAGTAAAAGATTTTTACCAAAGTAGTGAAAAGGCCACAAAATGGGAAAATTTTCTTGGCAATGACATTTCAAAAGATTAATATCTAAAGTTTATAGAAAACATAGATGAAGAAGAATCCAATTTTAGAATGGGTGAGACCATGAAGACACATCAAGACTTCGCGGGGCCAATAAACATGAAGAAATGCTCAGGATCACTAGCAATTTGGGACTGCAAATGAGTGTGATCCTGTTTCATCCAATCATTCATAGCAAAGGTGAAAAACAAAAATGCTGACAAGATGAGAGGTGAACCCTCATGCACTAGTGGGATTATGAAATGGTGCAACTGTTGTGGAAATCAATATGGTATTTCCCCCAAAGTTGGGAATACTCTATGATCAGCAAACTATTTAAAAGAGAAATAAGAGCCATGACACAAGTACATTTTTGCATACCAATGTTCACAATAGTACAGAAGTTAACAATAGCCCCCAAATGAAAACAATCTGCCCACAGAAGAATGAATACATAAACCTTAGAATATACATACACATGGTGGAATACTTTGAAGCAATCTGGGGAAGATCTCCCAACATGGATGTGAAATTAGTAAAGCACAAAAGGGCAAATATTTTAAGAGATCTCTGGCTACCATTAAACGGATTCTGACTCAGCGACCCTCTAGGACCCTGTAGAACTGCCCCTCTGGGTTTCCAAGACTGTTCCTCTTTACAGGCGGAGAAAGACCGTCGTTCCCCCATAGAGTTTGGTTTCCAGCCTTGCAGATAACAAGCAGCCCATTGTGTAATCACTCCGCCAACAGGACTCCTCCTCTGGGCGACCTCTATTACCCAAAAGTGGAAAATGATATTCGGATGAAGAGAAGTACTTTTTGATGGTTACCAGGAGTGTCGAGGAAGCCATGGGCTAGAGTGACCGGGAATCTGAGGGAAGGGGAAGGCAATACACAGCAAGAAGTACGTGAGGGAAAACCATGGAAATAAACTGGGAGGTTTGTTAGAGTTGGAATCATACTGTTAGACACAATCCTGCAATAGTGGGGATCTATGAATAGGTACTTGGATGCACACGCAGATTGGATAGGGGGGACAGGAAACGGGAATATACCTAAGAATAAGCTTGATAGGTTATTTGTACATGTGTATTCCCTTTGGCTGCAAATATCCCCACGACTGGTGGAGCAGACAGGGAACAAAGAAGACACTTTCACACATAACCGAACAGAAGGGAAGAGTCAAAAGACCCAGAAGATCAGAACCATCGTCTGAGGGGACCACAAGTTCAATTAGAAGAGCAGTTCATAACATAATCCCGACTTGGCAACAGGTTTTAAAAGCTCATGAGCAGCCACTTAAAGTGCAACAATTGGTCTCTCCCTGTTCAAATGAAAGGAATAATGGAAATTGAACACCACGTGGAAACAATAAGCGCAAAGGACTGTTGGATCAGGCAATCATTCGTTTCCACCGCCCTGCGATGAGAACCAGGTGGTACCCATCTTTCCAGTTTACCACCACCAACTCTTGAGAGAAGGATCACGTTGGAACGTCTGGATAGAGTCAGGAAAATGTGAAACAGAACTCAAAATCATAAAATAAAAACTGGCATCCTGGTGGGATAGAGACTGGTAGTAGCCCCAACACTGCCCGTGCCCCTCCTGGTCTGCTACTGACTCCCTTTCACCTAGAATAACCCACCATTTAAGGTGCAAGGGGAAGCACGCAGCCAAGGACCACGCTTAGAGTTCGGAAAGGAGGAATGGAAAGGAGAAACGCGGGCCAAGCAGGAGGAGCGATGGCACCGGGAGGGTACAGTAGAACCTGGCACTCAAACGCATTAGTAGGATTTCCATGGGAGATGGTGGGGAAATTTTGCATCAGAGATCGAACAAAACACCGGAATCCGCCCGCCCTGATGCACGTGATTTTTGTAAACAAAAGCAGTTCGTGTTTCAGTCACTAGGTGTGAGTTGGCGTGGTTAGTATGCGTTGTTTAAACGCTTTGCGGCTGTGTTCCTAGCGATTTGCTACAATCTTTTTAGTTTTTGTGGCCTTTTGTACTCTTTTTAGATAAACATGGGTCCTAAGAAAGAGGTTTTTTTTTTTTATTTAAAGAATCAGCATGATATTGAACTGGTTAACCATGTTATCGATATTGATGATGATTTAGTAAACCATTTTAGAAAACAATTAAAGAAACACCAAGAGCAGATCACGTTAGACAGATTTTTTTTTTAAAGAAGCCAGCTAGGTCCTAGTGAAAAAGGGCAAAGAGAATATAAACCTCCGAAAAGCGGCTACCAGTTGATTTTTATGGGTGGGGGTTCCGCCTTCCTAACAATGACTCTCCATACCTCTTCTCCACATCCCCGTCCACAGATCCAGATCCTCGTCCATCTCAAGGTATGGGCCATGCGGTAGTTCATTTTTTTTTTAATGTTGTGTTTCCTATTTGTATTATTTATCTCTGAATTTATTTATTTTGAAATTTTTGTGTCATGTTTTATCTCGAAAGGCAATGTTAGGGTAAAAACTTGGTGGTCGAGAATGGAATACTCTGTTATCAGTTATTTTTTGTTTCTAGTTATTTCGGATGGTCGAGAATGGATTGATCTGTTTTTCAGTTATTTCCTCTGCACCACATCTCGACATTCCTTCTAAAACGGGTTAGTGTCAAGGTCTAGAGCTCTCCATAGCCCTGAAATAGATGGGTTGAATCAGAAAGTGTATGAATCTTCTTAATGTCTATGATCTGGTCAGTATCCGTGTAATTCAAAATACGAGGTGGTTTTTTTTACTTGAATAAATTGTGAACTATGCCATTGTGGTATCACTTGGCGTGCTTCCACAGGGACGGCTCTGTGGAGTCAGTCCTGACTTAGGTTGCTGCTGCGCCCAGAGGAGGCCCGTCTCACGGCAGCCCTGTGCACCACAGAGTGCTCCCCGCCATCCCTGAGCCATTCTCCCCATTGGCGTGTGGGAGTCGACGGCTGCAGCCACTGTGTCCCTCCACCCCATCAAGGACCTTCCTCTTTTTCACTGCCCCTGCCCTTCACCACGCATGCGGCCCTGCTCTCCTGGGAGTGACCTGATACTGGCTTGCACGGCGGTAAATCTTTAAGGGAGACAGAATTGACCTATTTGACTTGTGATGCTGGAGTTAAAAAAGGTCCCCTGCACTGCTCACTGGACAAATTAATCTGTCTTGGAAGAAATAAGGCCGGAGTGCTCCTTAGAGACCAGCACGGCAAGACTTTGTCTTACATGTTTTGGACATACTGTCAGGAGAGACCGTCCCTGGAGAAGGACATCATGTTGGTAAACTGGAAGGTCTGTAAAAAAGAGGAAGGCTGTCACTGAAATGGATGGACACAGTGGTTGCTTCAAAAGGGCTCGGGAACAGGAACAAATGTGAGGTTGACACACATGTTGCCTTCTGTTGTTGGGTCGGAGCCGGCTCGATAGCATTAAGCAACAAGAACAAATCTTTATGGGGAGCAAATAGCTTCATCTTTCTCCCCTAGTGTGGCTAGTGGGCTTGAACGACCAACCTCAAGGTTAGCAACACAGTGCTTAGCTGACGACAGCACAGTGGTCTGTGATTGCCACCCAATGACTGGATTGTTGTTACACGCCATCAGGTGAGTTCTGATGCAAGGTCACCCTGTGTCAGAGCGAACACTGACCTTCCCCATACTCCTGGGTTTGAACCCGTTGTTGCAGTCACTGTGTCAGTATCTCTCTGAGGGTCTTGCTCTTTTTTTTTTTTGCTATTTATCCATGCATGATATTCTTCTTTAGGGACTAGTTTCTCCTGATAGCATGTTCGGAGTGCGTGCAAGGAAGTATTGCAGTCCTAGATTCTAGGGAGCATTCTGGCTGGTGGAAGCATGATAAAGTGCGAAGGAGTCCAACATGAGGATCAGTCAGGCGTGCCATTGTGCTGAGTATAAAGTACATCATCATCTTAGAAGGCGGAGCCGAAAGGGGGTTTCATCATCACTACAGAAAAGCCAGAGACAGGTGTGTCTGAGCTCCTGCTGTGGAGAAGCTGCTGGGTAACAGAGACAGTATCACCGAGCACACGAGAGAGCACAGAATGAGTTAAGGCTGCCTGTCAGAGTGCAGTGCACTTGGGACACGTATCAAGGCCAAAGGAGCTTTATAGCACTTGCCTGTGCTGGACAGAGGCCAGGGGCCTGAGTGACGGAGAGGCCAAGGACAAGAGATAAGTGCCTGCCAGTAGGACTGAGAAAAAGGTGTTGTGGACCAAAGACCTGAACTATGAACATTTCTAATCCAGATTTGTGACCTTTTAGCTTCCCTAGGAAACGCCAGAACTGTGAGTGTTGTGTCGTCTGTGACTTCTGTGTGGCCATTGCAATGGACCATTGATCCAATGAGGAGCCCTGGGGGCACAGTGATTACACATTGGTCAGCAGTTTGTCACCCTCAGTCACTCTGAGGGAGAAAGATGGGGGATTTCTGTACCAGTAAAGAGTTAGAGGCTCAGGAACCCATAGGCAACTCTGCCTAGTCCCAAAAGGTCACTCTGAGTCAGTATTGACTTGATGGCAATACATTTGGTTTATTTGATTGTTTGGGTTTATTGATCCCAGCAGAGAGGAGTAGTTGGTCATAAGAATTAAGTAAAAGTGTCTGGAGGGTAAAACCTTGTCACTTGGTTCCCCCTTGGATATACTTTGCACTCGATCTGAGTTTCAATATTTTCTAATGTATTTTTGTCACTGTGGGTAGCCTTCTTGAATCTTTGTTATGTGTCTTTCTGTTTTTCGATATTTGACATCCAGGATTGATGAACCTAAAGAGACAGCAATTAGAATAGGGGTGGGAGGAGGGGGGCAGTAAAGGGAAGCTGATCTCAAGGAATTCAAGAAGGAAGAAATGTTTTGAAACTAATTGTGGTAAGTAATTATACGATACTGCTTCATGTGATTGACGTATGGAATGATGATGTGTCTGGGCTAGCAACTAATAAAGTGGTTTGGGGAAAAACCACCAACCAAAGAAGCCTGGAGCATAGAGACACATCTGTCTGACCGTTACCTCAAGGCAATAGACACGGGCCTGACACGGAGTTGGATTTTCCATCCCCCTTGTGCAGTGAGGGGAGTTCAGAGGTTACCACACTTTGCCATTCTCTCAGCCACGGGTATGGATTGGAGGAAAGTGTAGTTGCATTGACAAGAACCTGCTTGCTGAAAGTGAGGACTGGCAGCACTTGCTGATGATCCTGGCTTACAGCTTTCAGAATGGATACAGCTCAATTGAAAAAATAATCCAGTTAGTAAGATCATGATAAACAGAGAAGAGATTGAAGTTGTCAAGAGTTCAATGGACACGTGGCATTGGGTAGACTTGCAGGTGAAAATTTCTTTTAAAGTGTTGAAAAGTAAGGACGTTACTTTGAGGACAAAAGTGCACCTGACCCAAACTGTAGTCTTTTTCCAATGCCTCATGTGATTGTGAAAGCCGGACACTGGTTGAGGAAGAGCAAAGGGCAAGTGCTGTTGAACGATGGTGCTGGCAAAGAATGTCGAAAGCACCAAGCACTACCAAAAGAACAAGCCAACTGAACTTGATTGCTTGTCTCCATGGTCGGTGCTCATGGAAGCAGCAGTTGAGAAACCAAGCGGTACGTTGCATCGTGAGTTTGGCGAGGGCCTGGGCAGTGTTCTTTCTGTGCTGCTGTGCATATCGTTGCAAGGAGTCGGGACTGACTTGAGGCTACTTAACAATAGGACCTCCAGTGGAATGCATCCCACGTTGGACTTTGTCCTCCAAAACCTCAAGACAATAAATCTAGTTGTTTTCCGCCACTAAATTGGTGAATTTTTTTTTTTTACAATATCCATAGGAAACTCATGCACAAGATGATCTGTGCATGAATCAGTTATTGCCTTTTGAAAAACCTCACTGCCATCGAGCCGATTCTGATGCCTAGTAATGCCATAGTTTCCCAGACTATACATCTTTACCGGGGCAGATAGTCTTGTCCTCCTCTTGCTGAGCTCCTGTGGGTTTGAACCACCACCCTTGAGATTATCAGCCCAATTTTGGTTGTTGCTGTTGACATTTCTGAATGCTTGGTTTCTTCACTGCAAACACACATTGAACAATTTAGCAATCTTAAAACTAACTTAAGTTATTACTATGAGGGTAACTCGCAATTAATTCAGCAACCTAGTCTAGTTAAACATTGCCTTCATTGGTGCACTCACCCCAGGCAGAGATGGAGAGAGCAGGAGTTGAGGTGTCCTTGATTCCTGGCTCTCTGAATTCTCAGTTTCTCTACCCGGGTTTATAGGCAGTTCATCTGGCCATTTGATGTTGTTCTGGATCTTATCAGGGTCCCCCAGACTTTCTGGGGTGGCTCCTAATCCATTTATTTACTTCCTTGTTGCAACTCAGCATTTCTGCTGGACCTTGTAGGACTACGATTTTCTTTGAAGATGGAGTTTCTTATGTTCATCATTCGTGGTCTTGCAAGGCAGTTCTTTATTGTTCTCATCACAAGGACAATGTGACTGACAGGAGCCAGTGAACCCCAAATGAAGGTCATATATGACAGCGAGACGAGGGGAGTAAATATAGAGGAAAGAACCAGGAGTCAAAGGGCACCTATGGAGGTCTAACACGGTATGTAAATATGCTTACATATAACGATGGGGAAACAGATCTATGTGCATATATTTATAGGTTCAGCATTAAGGTAGCAGATGGACATCGGGCCTCCATTCAAACACTCCCTCAATGCAAGAACACTTCGTTCTAATAACTTGGCAATTCATGATGCCCACTCTCCTGATACCACCTCAAGGACAAAATGGGGACATAAGCAAAGGTGGTGGAGAACGTCGATGGTGCCTGGAAATCAAAAGATACAGCATCTGGGGTCTTAAAGGCTTGAAGATAAACAAGCCCTCTAGCTGAGAAGCAACAAAGTCCACATGGAAGAAGCACACCAGCCTGTGTGATCATGAGTGTCAATGGGATCGGTTATCAGGCATTCAAAGACGCAGAACAAAAAATCATATCATTGTGAATGAGGGGGGAGTACTGAGTGGAAACCCAAAATCCAGTCAGGGTGCAGCATAACACCAAGAAAACATAAAACTTTCCTCTAGTTCTTTAATGCTTCCTCCCCCCATTATCACAACCCCAACTCCACCCTAAGAATCCAACAGCCCAACTCTTATTCACCTACATCTACATTAAAATTTGTAAAATGATCCTACGAGGGAGTACACCCCACCCAAAAAAACCCAGAATTTTTTCAAAACCATATATTTAAGTTTAGTTTTTCTTTTCTTTTCTTTTCTTTTTTTTTTTACAAAATAAACTTATCACCTCTAAAGTACTCTCCATTATACTTACTACACTTGTAAAATCTGAAGTTCCATTCTTGGAAGCATTTTTCAAACTCATGTTTGGATGACTGACAGCATTTCATTTTTTTCTTCACCTCTTCTACATTGTCAAATCACTACCCTTTGAGGGAAAGTGAGTAACTGGTCTTCCCTGACCACATAGGTGCAAACTAAGAGGGAGAAAGTGAGTCCGAGAGAGAGAGAGAGAGAGAGAGAGAGAGAGAGAGAGAGAGAGAACGCAAGAGAGCACTCATCCTAATCCACCAAGCCTCAAGGATGACATCCCTGATCAGAGCAGCCAAAGCACAGAGAGGATAGTAGGGCCAGCCCCAACATGAGACCCGGTGTCTCCTCATTGGCCACAGTGCTATGGGGGACAACCCTGGACAAATAGTGAGGGAAGTATATCTGGTCTCACACCCCCCCCCTCCCCATGGCAGGGTGAATCTTGTTGGGACTCCAACAGAGCAGCACGGGGAGCAAAATCACAAAGTTCCCAAGGAATCCTGAAAACAGATTTTCGACTCAGAAGGCTATTCTTGGTACCTCATCAGACCTAGTTGGAAGATATCTATAAAAATCAGCAGCTAGACCTAGAACTAGTTGTGGGCTTTTTCTTTTCTTTCTTTCTTTTATTCTTTCATATATAGATCCCTATCTATATAATATAGGCAAGATAAATAATCCCAAGGAGAAAGCAATGGGACCAATGGTTCTGTGGAGGCATAGGAGAGGAGGAGGCAGGGTAAAGGGAGGTCAACAAACTCGGAGACAAGGGAGCAACAAGGGATCTAAAAATCCATGGCGAGGAGGTATAAAATGCCTGGTGGGGTTTGATCAATTGTGATGTAGCAGAGAGGAGTTACTGAGACTCAGATGAAGGGTGAACTTGATGATGGGGCTACAGAAAAGTAAACAGAGAAAAGAACTATGAGGTGAAAGCCAAATAGAGAGATATAAATATAAGCATATGTATATAAATATATTAATATATAAGAATAGGTATAATGATCTATGTACATATATTTATGTGTTAAATTTTTAAGATAGCAGATGGACTTTGGACCTCTACTTGAGTCTTTCCTCAGCACAAGAACACTTTGTTCTAATAACCTGGCACTTGATGATACTCACTTTCCTGGCACTATCACTGAAGACAAAATGGGTCCATAAGCAAATGTGGTGAAGAAAATTGATGGTGCCATGCTATTAAAAGATATACTGCCTGGGGCCTTAAAGACTTGAAGTGAAGCAAGTAGCCACTAAGCAGGGAAGCAAAAAAGCCCCATGGAGGAAGCACACCAGCCTGTGTGATCATGAGTTGTCGATGGGATCAGGTATCAGAAGGTCAAAAACAAACAGTTATGTAGATGTGAAGGAAGGAGGTCAGAGTGGAGACGCAAAGCCCATCTGTAGATAATTGGCCATCCCCGCACAGAAGGGTCACAAGAAAGAAATCAGAGTGCAGTAAAGCTTCCTCACCCTCTCTATCATGACTCCAGTTCTTACTCATAAATCCTATTAGACCAGAGTGTGTACATTGGTACAGATAAGAGCTTTCAACATATGAAAGCCAGACAGATAAACCTCTCATAAACAGTAATGGAAATAGCAATACCAGAGGGGGTCGGGGGAAGCAGATAGCATTGAGATATATGGTCCACACCTCCCCCCAGGGGGACGAATGACAGAAACAAAGGTGAAGGGATACAGAGGATGATGTAAGATATGAATAAATAAGATGCCTAATATCCCATCAAGACCTCATGTTCACACAGGCTGGTTTGCTTCTTCCATATGGGCTTTGTCACTTTCCTGCTGAATGGCTGCTAGTTTAGCTTCAAGCCTTTAAGAACTCAGACCTTATATCTTTTGATAGTCAGGCACCATCAACTTATTTCACCACATTTGCTTATATACCAGATAGGCAAAAGAGAGGGACAGAAGTTTTACAGGAGCAGAAATCTAAATGGCCAACAAACTTATGAGACAATGTTCCTGATCATTAACCATTGGGAAATGCAAATTAAAACAACTATGAGATTCTACTGAACACCCTTAAAGATAGCCCAATTCAGAAAAACAGCAACAAATGTGGGAAGGGATGTGGTGAGATAAGAACTGCTAGCGATTCTGCAGGTTTGTGGAGGCATTCTGAAAATTGAAATGGTGATACTTAAAACAAATGGAAATTGAGCTACCATATGACGCAGCAACACCCGTTCATCGCAGCACAGTTCACAATCACAAAGTATTGGAAACAGACTAATTTTTATTGACTGACGCATGGATTAAAAAACTCAGGCATATACATTGAGACGAGAAAAACACTTATCCACGAGTGTTTACCATCGAGCGCTGGCCTTGTACACCGCATGCAACATCACAACAGTTTCTGTGGCATGATTCCTGAGTACGAAACAAAACAGCTGCATGCTGTTTTCTTCAGTCGGCCATCACAAACGAACAAAAAATGAGGTTCGAGTAAAACTGCTTTTATGAAAAAATTCGCAGTGACCAGAGAGAATCTTCCCAAATGAAGCCATTGGGTGCACTAACTCAGAGCAAGCTGCTGAATGCTCCTTAGCAGGGGGAAATGTGTATTATGAAAGCTCTGCTCCACCCAGCACAATTCTGTTTTTTTGAGGGGTATCCCCTCCTCCTCATAAATCTACACTACTTTCCACTGTCCTTGTTTCATAAAACAGAGTCATCCCTGTTAGTATTCTAAATACCACTACAAACGTGAATTTTTATTCACTTAATGTGTTATATCATAATTGGTAATAATGTGATGTTTAAATAATTCTCAATTGGGTCAGTGGGAATTTAACGACTGTCTGCCATGACTGATTAGAGACTAGCATCACGCCGCTGTTACATTTTTGTCTGTCTGTGTTTTCTGGTAGAACAACATGTTCCAGTCTCATCTTGTCTATTTCCTCCTTTCAGGAAATAGAAATTTCCTGAAATTTGAGTCTTCATTTCTTTTAAGAGACTGCAATCTGTGTTTCCTATCACAGGATATCAGTAACTTACTGCCATTGAATCAAAGTTTTCTTGTAACAACCCGATACTACCCCTGTGAGTGTCAGAGACTGTAATTTTTTTTATGGGAGTGGAAAGCCTGATCTTTCTCCTGAAGAGCGGCTGGAAGTTTTGAACTGCTGATCTTGCAAATCTCAGTGTGTAGCCACTATGCTATCAGGGCTCCTGAAGGCTATGTTTAAGAGAATGTGTAAATATAGGCATGGACACATTTGGGATTTGGGATAATTTGTCTAAAACAGGAATCGGGAATTTTTTCCCCCCTCAAGGGCCATTTGGATATTTATAACATCATTCTCAGGCCACACTGGTCAAACATTGAATTAACTCACTATGAATGTGATGGCTGGGACGGCTTCCCTTGGGTGAGGCATGTGTGATATTAGCTGGTATTGATGGCGAGACGTCCCCCATCCCTGATATAAAAGAACTTTGGAAAATCTGCGCATGATTTGACTTTCTTTCTGTCACCCTTTCAAAGCCCTCCTCTCCATTCCATTGTTCTCCGTGCCCTCACCTAGCCCTGATTTGTTTTGGTTTATCATGTTAATTGTCATTTGACATGATAAAACAAGTAAGACCCTTGCCATCCAATCCATTCTGACTTATGGCAACTGGGTGGGACGGAGCAGAAGTGCCTCTCTGGGTTTCCAAAGCTGTCACCTTTACAGAAACTGACTGCCACATTCTGCTGTTGCTGCCTCGATTCCTTCTACTAAAGAGGCTAGGTAAGGGTTCTGAGACTGTAAGTGCTTACAGAAGCCAGCCGCCTCATCTTTCTCTCATGAAGTGGTGAGGGAGTTTGAACTGCCACTCTTATGGTTAGCAACTGGTCCCTATAACCTCTGCACCACCAGAGCCCCCTCTCTGATGACACAGTATACAAGTATTAATTACTTTGTATTGGGGGTCAAAAAAGTCAATGCATTCCCCATCGTCTATCCCACTCAGGCAGAAACTCTTGTCTTGTTTACCACTGTATCCCAGGAACCTAGAAAAATATTAGTTGCATGAATGATTAAATCAGTGAAGCTGGCCATACGGAGGGGCTTTCTGGATCTCATGATAGAAGTGCTGTCTCTTTTGCCTTTGATTTGATGTCTTAGCAAGTGGAATATGATTTCTCTTATCATGTGCAGCCCTCCGCTCCAGGGTGTTTACTATTACAGATTGGTTACATAGCCTTGCTCTAATGGTCCTACAAATGTTATTTATTCGAAGCACCACATGGTGGAGCTAATCGTTTATGGAATCTAAATGCCTGGGCTGGCAGTAAATTGGATGAAAGTCGGGAGTTACTGAGGGAAAGGGAAGGTTGCGCTGTGTACTGACAGACCTGTATAGATAGACACAGAGAATTGCTCCACAAGCAAGTTTTTAGGAAATTGCTCCACAAACAGATTTTGTGAGCTGAATTTATTCATGTTAAAAAGACTAAGTGCCCCAAGGGACATATGCCTGTCTTTCCTGGGTGCTAACACCATCAGGGAGATCATCTGTGCCTTTGTAGTGACCTGTCTTCAGAAGGCGCTTGTTTCTGGACAGGTATGTTAGTCATCCTTAAACTGGATTTTACTGCAGTAGCACATCGCCTTGAAATCTCAGTGGATTAGAACAAAACAAATTACATCTTGGAGACTCAACTGGGGGCTCTGTTGGGTTGTGGCATCATCCTCCCTCCTGGGGACAAGCTGAGGGGTAAGTCGCAATCTGGTACCATGGAAAATGGAAAATACAAATGAAGCGTTTGACAGGAGGGATTGTATGTTCAATTTTAAGGTGGTACAAGTGATTGGTCAGAGTAGGACTCTCCTCAACCACGAAGCCAGGAGGTGCACATCGACCACGTGTCTGGGGTGCAGAGGCAACAAGCATTTGGTGAGTGGCAAGAAGGATGATCATGTATAGAAAGCAATCATTCTCTCTTGTTTTGACCCTCCGACCAGCTTTGGTAGAGCTAATCCATACATTATTACATTGGAGAGATTAGGAGACTCAGATGAGAAAGGGGGACTTTATGAATCTCTTAGTGACTTCTTATCATTATTAGCTGAGAATTACTGTTTTACTAAAGGAGTCAGAAGCCCTTTTGCTATAGAGAGGCCCTATTTCTATATACAAGTGATTGCAGCGGTGTTAATCCAGTTTTAAATAAAAAGGATCTCACCAATCTGAATTCCATTCTCTTGATGGGCTAAAACCTGCTGAAGTTGACCCCAAATTCCTTAGATTAATGGCACCGCATGACACCAAGTACTTTGGGACTCACCCCAAATCTTAGAATGAAACAATCTTATAAATTTCAGTCTTATTATACATTGTGTATAGCTATAACATATGTTTTTAGGACTTAGTTCAAATAAAACCTTATGTGTGCTCGAGCATGGCCATTCAATTGCATGACATGGGTAGATCATACCAAAGTGTATCACTTAGGTTTGGCTGCATAAAACAGAAATAGTTTATCATGGTGGCTAATATGATATAAAGTTTTTTTTTTGCTTGCACATAACAGAACCCCTTAAAAGAGAAGCAGAGAACTGGTCTGCTGGCCCCACAAAGTCTTCAAGGATTCAAGCTCCTTTGATTGAACACTCTGTATTCCTTAGGGAGTGAACTTTTCCCTCATACTACAAAATAGCGGACACAGTTCCATCCATCAAATCCATATGCCAGGTAGTAGGATAAAGAAGAGGAATGGGCAAAGTTATCTTTTCAAGTTCGATCCCAGAAGCTGCCTAAATCTTTTCTACTTAAGTCACATTGGTTAGGATTTAGTCGCATGGTTTTGGCATCAGCTGTTGTTGCCGTCCATAAAAGTAGGGCTTTTACTACTAAGGTAAGAGAATCATGGATCTTGAGGTAGGAACTGTCATTTTCCTACCTGGGTGACTGGAGTCATGAACAAAGTCCACTTTGGATAAATGCCTATTACGCGTGCTTTCCTTTGCTTGGGTTGATTAGAGAGACAAGTCCAGAGACACATATATTATAGAAAAGGGCACAGGGAAAAGCTTTATATCGAAAATAATTGTATATTAAGAAAGCATCCAAGACCAGTTCAGTTCAAAAATCCAAAAGTCTGATATTCACCCATATGTCCAATACCAGTCTATAGATTCCTCTGCAGACTCAAGCAACACACGCAATGATGGCAAATGCAGGACGATCACAGGCGAGTGGGTGGAAAAGTTTTGTGGATCCAGTGACAGTGGAAGCATCTCAGTACTATGGCTGCCATCAGCATGGCTTGATGTTGCTTGTCAATAAGGATGTGAAGCAGAGAGATTGTACGGTCCTCCTCGCAGGAGATAAAGGGCAAGTTCCCAGAACCCTCCTGGTGGATCTTACCTTGTGACCTGATTGACACGATAGCCTCTACCCCTGCATTCTATGTATCAAGTTGACAGTTTCTAACTGAGATCTGGTAACAGTGCTAACCATTGCCTAGTTAATTTTTAAAATATAAGCAAAATAGATCACCATGGAAAGACATTTTGATTCCACAGATATCTAAGCACTTCTCCAAATAATATGTTGAGATCTTAGTGGCTCACTTCCTCGTGTTTATATCAAAAGCACAGCCCTGAGTGGAGGACCTTAGATATAATTTATTGCATCATCAAAAGCAGCCACCTTCCTTCACCCACTCGTTTATAAGGTTTTTATTGGGCATTCCATTAAAATGTACACATCATCAACTTCCTTTATCTTTTACAACTCTGGCTCATTTGACCCAAGGCTTTTTGGGGAAAAATAGGCATTTTGATTTTATTATTGTTAATACTTGTTGCTTTCATGTAAAGAAATCCACCAGCAACAGTGGAAAGATTAGATTATCAGTTCATTTTGCAAGCTTTTCCTTAGCCTCTGACTTTGCAGGTGCAGAGCAGCCAAGGATGGGCAGAGTGGATGGGTTGAAGAGAACCTCCTGCCTGGTCTTTCCTCCTCCTCCTTCTGCCTTTACTGATTCTCAAGACACGCACTGAAGCTGGACCCACCCTCCTTTCTTTGCAACTTTCTTTTCATGATTCCACATGTGGATGAGCCTCAGTGTTATGGAGAACATGAAGACACAGCATGGTTTTATCTCAAGTCAGAAGTAATAAAAAACAAAGGTGGGATTCAGCCAGTTCTGCACCTGTTTGGCAGAAGAGATAAACGACTTTTTTGAGTTTGGCATATGGGTTGTTAAAAAGGAACTTGAAACCAGGATTGTCTCTAAGGTGGGCAGTCACTCAATATGGAAATCACAAATTTATATTCCTTTGTGATAGGTAAGTTTATTGTGCCAACCTGACCAATAGCTACATGTGGGATCAATAAGGTTGCAGTTTGATTGGAGGGCACAGAGATAAACGGTTCGGCAATGCCCATCTCTTTGCTAAGCTCCTGCGCTGCCCTGCGGTCTGCTGCCTGTGGGTGGACTCTGCCTGCCTCGCCTGGGGGAAGACTCAGCTGTCTGCTCCCTTGACCTTGGACCCAGCAGCCCTCATGAGTTCTAGGACTTCCAGTATATTAACAGCTCCCCAGAAATGAGTGGAACTGAGCCATCTGTACTGCTGTGTGGCCCAATTAGCTGTTACATTCCTCCTGCTGTATTAGTCTGTCTAGCTGTCTGTCTCTATCTAAAATCAATCATAGGTGTCCTGGTTTTGTTTCTCTCGAGAACCCTGCCTGACACAGGTGCTTTTGAATCTGTACAGATTCCATCCTCCCGGGCCGGATTGCCAAGCAGTTAGCAGAAGTCTTGGGCTTCCTTTTTTTTGTGATTTGAACCAGTGGATTAGCCGCCTGGACCTGTGGCTTTCTGACACACCGATTGAATGAGGTTTTGGATGACCAGCATAGGCCTGGTAGTATAGTGGTGGCGTGTTGGGCAGCCAAGCACAGGTTAGCAGCTCAAATCCACCAGCTGCTCCGAGTGAGAAAGATAAGGCTTTCTACTCCTCTGAAGAGTTAAAGTGTTTAAAAAAATTCTTTTTAAAGAGGTACAGTCTCTCTGGAGCTGGGACAGTTCTACCCTAAAGGGAGGGTCCTTTACAGTCAACCTCAAGGTAGTGAGCTTGCTTTTGCAGTTTGGCGTTCAGCAGGGGCCTGATGGCCAGCAGGGGGCGCCCTTTGCCAACATAACCAGGTTAGAGCCCATGCTAGCCAGCAGAACTCCATCAAAAACTGGGCTCCTTCTTTGAAAGAACTGGCTGAGGTAAGGGGTTCTAAATCTGGGGGCCAGAAACCCCCCATGGATACCAGTCCGTGACTCTGCACGTGAGGGGAAATGGTTCATTTCCCCTGAAACTTTAAACTGAAAGTTAGCATGCTCTTCCACTATGGATGCGGGCCATAAGGCACGCGAGTCACAGCCCCTGTGGCTGTTGTTGCACTGTCTGGAAATGCAATTTCTACCTCCCCGTCCTGCCTTGTACAGAGGCCACCGGACACCACGGGGAAGAGCGTGCTTGGCAGAACAAGGGGGCAGGGAAAAAGGAAGAGCCTCAGGGAGATGGACGGACAGAGTGACTGCCACTGGGGGCTCAAGCCTCAGACCAAGGCGAGGATGGCGCCGCGCGAGGCAGTGACTCCTTCTGTGGTCCAGGGGCCTCCAGGAGTCAGACCCGGCTCTGCGGTCCCCCCGCAGCCACGGGCCCTGCCATTTGATCTTTTTACTTCGTGTATTCATAAAACAGCACACATGGGTTATTGCTGTAATAACTCCTGCGATGTCATCAGTTTGCTGGGTTGCTTCATGTATTTCATTTGACTTACTGAAAAAAAACCCTTCCCAGACAGTCAACAGGGTACCTGGCAGCGAGGACAGGGGGCTGAAGGCTCCTGACTGACAGACGACCCAGACAGGTCTGTCAAGAACGACGGTCTGGCTTCCAGGGACTGTTTGCTCTGTGTTGTCAGTCGCCATGCTTCCCTCTTTTCGGGGGAAAAGCTTTACCACAACAAAGTCACAGCTTTACCACAACCATGAGCTGGGGTGTATGGCAGTGTCAGGTGGCAACTGTGGTGGGGGTCGCCCCAATACTGGTCTTTCATGCCTGATGCCTGTCATCCCGGCCTCGGGAAGGAAGGGCCCGGCTTTCCCAGGTGTCTCCGTCTTCACGTTCTGTTGTGTTTGGTTCACTTCCAGGGTGCAAGAATCTCCCCCAGTCCCAGCAGTGCTTAGCCCCGGGTGGTTCACTGGGAGCAGAAAGCCTCTGCGCTCTGGGAGTAAGACTTCCAGGATCCACTACCATCCATTCCCATAAGGAACACTTTGAAGTAGCAGTGGCAAGAAAGAAACAAGGGGGGACAGGCACCTGGGCTTTTAGTCTATCCCCCTCCCCCTGTTTCTTCTTCCCCAGGGAGGGAAGACCCCTGGGAAGACAGAGCCCGACTGAGGGGTCCAGCTGCCCTGACCAGTCCAGTCGGGGCTGAAGCTCCAGGAGCCTCTGGGGTTTGGGTAAGGAGCGTCCCTGGTATAGTCCCCTTGTCTTCTCTGAATCAGATCTCTTTCAATTGGTCATTATGTTGCAGTTTCCCCCAATCCTTGTCAGGTTGGTGCTTCATTCCCAAACCAAACTTTTTACTTCCGTCCCTAAGGGAAAAAAAAAACCAACAGTCAATAAGGTCTTGGTCTATCTTGGCAGGACTCTATGAAGCTCTGTTGAACCCTCTGAAAACATTTGGGTGACCGTGAAAGTAAAGGGAGAAAATCAACCTTCCACGAAAGGATCCTGGGGCCAGACCTGAGGGATTTGCCGTTGAAAATCTTAAGGAAAGCTGTGAGTAGCTTGTCAGGTGTGCTGCTGGGAGATGAGTGCCTCATGTGGGAAGATACTCAAACAATGGCTGAGGAAGAGCTGCCCCTTTCAGGGAGAGTCAGCCCTAAAGAAGGAGAAAGCACCCAGGAGCTTCCTTCGCTGGTGGGAAGAGACCACTGCAAACATCCGTTAATAATAGGGTTGTGGGATGCTGCATATGTATTTGGAAAATTGGAAGTTGTCAAAAATGAAATGAAGCCTAAGAGTTATTGAGCTGAAGTGAATTAGGATTGACCATTTTGAATCAGACAGTCTTATGGGTTACTCTGCTGGGGATAGGAAACTCAAGAGGATGGGCTTCACAGTTGAGATTCAAAGAAAAATTCAAGATCGACCTTGAAGCATAATCTGTCAATTGTGGGGTAATATCTACTCACCTAAGTCTAGTTAATATAATTGTGATTTAAATGTATGCACCACCCACTAAAGCTACAGATGAAGAAATTGAAGAATTCTCTCAATGTATACTACCTGAGAGGGACATAACAAGCAATCTATATACATTACTAATTAGTGATGGTTGGGATGTGAAAGTTGAAAACGAAAAGGAAGAAAGAGAAGTTGAAAAATATGGACTTAGTGATAGAAACTAAGCTGGAAATCTCATGATAAAATTTCTCAAGATAAATGTTCCTCCTTGCAAATATCTTTTTCAACAACATATGCAGCCCCTGTACATGTGGACCCTGCCAGATGGAATGCACAAGCATCAAATTGGCTCTGTGTAAAGAGATAATGGAGAAGTTCAAAATTATCAGTCAAAATGAAGCAAGGGGTTGACTGTGGAACAGACCATCAATTGCTCTTATGTAAGTTCAGGTTGCAGGTAAAGAAAATTAACACAAGTACCCAACAAGCTTGGGTATGTGCCACCTGAATTAAAAACCAATTTGACGCCTTGAACACTAATGACAGAAGACGTGCAGAACTGGGAGATGACAATAAAACCATCATACATGAAGAAAGCAAAAGGTAAAAAAAAAAAAAAACCAGAATGAAAGAAAATCTCAAAGTAGATAGCAAAGGAGGTTCTGAAACTTGCTCTTGAACCTAGAGGAACTAAAACAAATGGGAGACATGATGCAGTAAAAGTGCTGAACAGACGTTTCCAAAGGGCAGCTTGAAAAGACAAAGTCAACTATTGTAATGAAATGTACGAAGACCTGGAGTTAGAAAGCCCAAAAGGAAGAACAGTCCCAGCATATCTCAAGTTGAAGAACTGAAGAAAACAATTGAACCCTCAAGTTGCAATGTTGATGGAGTCTATGGGCAAAATAATAAAGGAATATGTCATCACTGTACCAAAGAAACTGGTCAACAGTCAATCCTATCAAGAAGTAGCATAGGATCAAGAAACGAGAGTGCTGAAGGAAGAAGTCTAACCTGCACGGAACCTTTGGCCAACCCAAAGCTTCAGAAAGCATTCAGAAAGGAGAGAGTGGGAAGGGATGGCCCTCACCTGTGTTTCCTCGGCTCCTGGGCTGCTCAGGCAGTGGGATATCTCAGCCTGACTCTGTCTTCCCAGAAGCTGTACCTCCCTGAGGAAGTAAGGATGGTGAACCTTCATCCCACACATGTTGGACATGTTGTCAGGAGAGACTGATGCCTGGACAAGGACTTCCTACTTAGTACAGTAGAAGGTCATTGAAGGTCCTTGAAAGAGACGTCGACACCAGGGCTCAACCCTGGTAAGTGAAAATATAGCAACCGCTGTGATGATGGTGGACGGCCAGGCAGTGACTCCTTTAATAGTCCACAGAGCTGGTTCTCACTCATCAAGACTCTATATAAGGAATTCACACAATGAGTTTTGAGTTTGGTTTACAGGCCTTACAGTAGGATTATTATTTGGGGGGCAAACCTGCAATCCCCTCAGGCACTTGTCTTATCTGCACACTCTCGGCATTATATGCGTGTGCAAGTTGTTCCCATGGACATATCATAGGCAAAATGACAGTGCAGGGTTTGCATTGGCTCAGGTGCACAATTGATTCCCTCCACCCCACCCCTGGTACAATTCTAAGAAAAAGAATGTCTGTCCCCACAACCTCCCGCTGTTCCCATGACTCTTGTAGAAATTGCCACACTTCATAGTCCCTGACCTGCAGGGTGGGGAACAGCCAACACCCGTGGACCTCGGCCTGTGTCTGTGGTGCGGGGTTTACTTGTGATTTACGAGGGGGACACTGCCAAGGGGTCCGTGATGTCAGGTCATTTGGCTGGGGGACTGAGAGTTTATCAATACCCCTCATCCTGGCTTGTCAAGAGTTACAAGGTTGCATGCTGACAGGAGAGTTTTTATTTGAAACGGAGGATTTCTAAGACAAGATCAATTTCAGTCTTGGCAGTCTTGACACTGTCACTTTAGGTAAAACTCATCCCAAGTTCAAATCCCTGCCCACTTCTTACCAGGTCGGTGTCCTCAGGCAAGTTCTCAGGCGGCGCTGGGCTCTGGGCCGCTCTGTGGTGGCACAACCTGGCCCAAAAGGCTGATGGTAAATCACAGACAGTTGGAAAGTTGGGAAATGAAAAATAGGGAACAACAAAAAATATATATTTTAAATGGATGTTTTCCCCTCCTCTCCCAATCGAATATTAAGCATTCTACTCAGATGTGGCTCCTACCACAGAGATACTTGCCCAAAGCCAGAAACAGATCATCCATTATGAGTTTCTGTCCTTCTTTCTTTCAGCTGCCAATCACCATCGAAATTCCAAATAGGAAAATAGAGGAAGAGGGAAAATAGCCTGTGTTGAGTTGGCATTTTTTATTTTACTTGTGCATGAAACATTTATTATCAATTATGGGAGGTCATTGGGTAGGGGCGGTCTATAAAATCTCATAAAATTCCATTTTCACCAGGTCCCTTAAGCTTTTTGTACTCAGTCGCTGGTGACTTGCAGAAGCAGCCCTCCGTGTCAGCAGCTCCGGTCTCCATGCTGGACCGTCAGCAAGGTGGAGAGCCCAGGGGGGTCATAATCTTTCTGGACCCCTCATTCTTCATCTGGAATATGGGTCTGAAAGTCCCTATCTTAGACAGTTGGTTTGCTTTTTACAGGCATCACTCAGCCCCTGTTCTTCTTGTCAGGCACCCCTGTGTTGGTTGGGACTTGTAGATGTCCTGTGTATAGCAGGACAAACCTCTGCACAGTCCTGCGCCAGCTTCACAATAGTTGTGTATGAGGCCCTGTTGCTGCCAAGATGTCCATCCATTTCCATGAGGGATGTCATCTGACCTTCTACTGACTTTTAGCATGCATGATAGCCTTCTCCAGGCACTGCTTTCTTCTGCTAACATGTCCAAAGGACACAAGACCAAATCTTGCCCTCCTTGTCTCTTTATTCGTGGTCGAGTTTTCACGGCACACAAGGCAATTGAAAATACTGTGGCTTAGGTCAGGCACATCTTAGTTCTCAAAGCAATAGTCTAGCTCACCAATGTTTTAAAGGGTTCCTGATGCAGCAGATTTCCTCCAGGGATTCTTACGCAGGTGGGTGTCTGCAGGCAAGGTCTCAAGCTTCGCTGGTCTCTGGACCTCTCCACCTTGAAAATATTTACCTGTCGCAAGGCTTCCGTGAGCACTGATCGTGGATCCCAGCAAAATGAAATCCTTGACAACTTCAATCTTTGCTTCACTGGCCATAATGTTTCCAATGGGTCCAGCTAGGAGGATTTGGGCTTTTTTACACTGAGTTGTAATCTATACTGAACGCTGCGGTCTTTGGGTTTCATCAGGAAGGGCTCAAATTCCCGCTTGCTTTCAGGAAGTAAGGTTGTATCACCAGCATATCACAGTTTGTCAATTAGCCTTCTTCCAATCCTGATGCCACACTCCTCTTCATTTAGCCAACTTTCTCAGTTGATGTGCACTGCATACTGGTTGAATAAGTATGGCGAAAGGACCCAACCCTGACACACACTTCCGACTTTTAAACCATGCAGAATGTCCTTGTTCAGTTCAAATGACTTTGCATGCTCATGTACAGGTTCCACTCTCCTCAACTCGCCATCATTTATGCTCAATAATCAATAGTACATCAGTAGACATCTTCCCGGTTTTCTCTTTCAACTAAGATCCATGAAGGATGATACCCTTCATGCCATATCTTCTTCTGAATTCAGCTTGAGGTGCTGGCAGCTCTCTGTGGATCTATTTGAATCATCTTCAGCAAAATTTTACTTGCATGTTATATTAATGATATTGTTTGGTAGTTTCAACATTCTGTTTAATCCCCTTTCTTCGGAATGGGCATAAATATGTATCTCTGTCAATTGGCCAGGTATCTTCCAAATTTCTTGGAATATCTGAGTGAGTGCTTCTCGGGCTTTCCTGTTTTGTTGAAACCTGTCGTTTGGCGTACCCTCATTTTCTCGAGACTATGCTTCTCTAGTGCCTGCAGAGCAGCTTGGACCACTTCCTTCAGTACTATCAGTTCTCGATCCTCTGCTACATCTTGAACGAGTTCTCTTTCATATAGCGACTCAGTATTCCAGCCATCATCTTTTGATGTTCCCTCCATCATTCCATATTTTGCCCTGTAATCCCACAACATGACAACCCGAGGCTTGAAATTTTTTCTTCTGTTTTTCCCAGCTTGACATCATCCTGAGCAGATTCTTCCCTTTCGGCCATCGAACTCCAGGTCTTTGCGTGTTTTTGTTATGGTATTGTATTTTGTCTCGTCAAGCTGCCCTTCAAAGTTTTCTTCTCTTTCTCTGTTTGTTTTAAAATACTTTGATTGATATGTACTTCCCATATTGTACAACTTAATTGTTCAATCATATTAAGATTTATCACGACCATCAATTTCAGAACATTTTCTTCCCTTTCTCCTGGTTGTTAGCTCTCCATTTCCTCCCATTCTCCCCACCCCACCACCATGCCCCTATCCAGTTACTGTCTCTATTTACCTATCTTGGATGTCATATGTAGAAAGTCGTGCGAAACAAAATGCAATCACAAAAAAGCACACAAAGCTAATAAACAACAAAACTCAGCAATAATGACTTGACAACACAGGAAACCCCAATCAAAAAGAAAATAGAAAATATTAGAAATGGAAACAACTTTAAAGTAGTTCAAAAGAGAGATAAAATGACAAGGTACTACATTGTAACCTCATCACATCTTCCATAATCAACTTTACAATGCTCTCTGTATGATAGCAAGACTCTTCACCTCCCTCAACTATGATCAGAGGGGATTCACCAGACAATCCATGCGGGGACCCTGCAATTGCTTTTGGGCCTTCTACTGTCACCCACAGTCTTCTCTGAACTGGGTGCTCACAATTTAAGCCCTGATACTGTTCCCTCCTATGGATTTGGGTTTTTCTATTTACAATCCTATTTCACAGAGGTTGATGTGCTTCTTCCATGTGGACTTCTGACACACCGAAGACTCACTTTGATGGCTTCTTATTTGAAGTCAAGTCTTTAAGACCTCAGATGCCAGGCACCATCTGGATCCTTCTCCACACTTTGCAATAGCATTACTCTCTTCAGTGATTTCTCCATGAGGGAGAGCCCTGAAGACGGCCATGCCCTAAGAACTAATTGCTCTTTGGATTGGGTCTAGAATTAAGTGTGAGTCCAAAATCCATTCATATATCTTTGGTTTATATATGTTGCTGGTTCCTTTTAGAGACATCATTATTTTATGATTGAGAACACTATCCCTCTGGGGTAGAAGGTAATTCTATTGCTAGTGTTATTAATTTAGCTAACGGCATAATTGTTCTCAATAATAGTTGAGAAAAGATAATTATATAAGTATAGGCTAGCGTCAGCCAATAGTACATGAATTATTTTCTCATACTTAAATGAACAAGTGATTAACAATGGGGATTGGTGATTGAGTTACTTACAATGGCAGAACCATGTCAACTTGATGGATATATGTCATAAGATATCTCCAAAGTGCACACAGGAACCAAACCAAAGTTCAGTGACCACCACTTCCATTACCTTGAGACAGCAGTCATCTGCTTCTTCACATCCTAGGGCATTTCAGCCTTTACGGCAAGAGAGTATGCCAGTTCCATAAATCTACTACTGGTGAATTTGAGGCAGAACCCAGTTCACCTTAGTAGGGTTTACACATAGAATCTTGGTATAGTCTATGAAGGATGTTGAGCAGCTGAAAGGACTTTGTCTAAAGCAGGGGTCTTCAAAATTTTTAAACAGGGGGCCAGTTCACCGTCCCTCAGACTATTGGAAGGCTGGACTATCCTTCAAAAAAGAACTATGAACAAATTCACTGCGGGCCTGGGATGGGTCGGCTGTGAAGTAGGACAGGCAGCGGCAGCAAAAACATCTGGTGGGCCAGATAAATGTCCTTGGCAGGCCGCCTGTGGTCCATGGGCCGTAGTTTGAGGACACCTGTTCTAAAGTCTATAGCACATGGCCTGGGTTCCCAAGGGCTGGATAGAAACTAGGCCAAAGTGTCCAAATAGGAATAAAGTACTGGGCATATGCGCCCCTAGGGATCTATATAAGTGTGATTAAGTGTTTTGTCCTGTTGGGATGTTGCCCCTCCTGGTTTCCCCACCAACAGAAATGTAATCACTTTATCCCACATAACCATATCCCCCTCCTCCCATCTTGACTTGACATCTTACACTTGTAAAAATGTCTGTTCACTTGGGGGTGAACTTAGCAAATGCTGTATGGTGACAATTGAATGGTCTTCTCATTTTCCACCCTCACTTGAAAAATGGAGCCAAGCTGAGGTGAGGTCTAGTCTGTTTAAGTGCTTTTTAACTTGTGCATATCAATGGAGTGGTATATTAAAAAAAATTGGCTCCCAACTCCAGGTACTCATTATCAAATCAATGTGTTTCGCGGGTGGATCTTTTGATACATAAGCACCATCCTTTCTGACTTCCGTGATTATGGACGAGCTGATTTGTTGATTTCACCCATAAGCCTCAGTAGCAATTGCAGTTAGTCAAGAGGTTGACCAGTCAACTCCAGGCAAGGGTCATGAGACACAGAGAGAAGCCCCACCACTGCAGTAGAGGCAGACCGGAAAACAGAGAAAAGAGGAAGCACTAGCTCTTTCCGGTTCTTGTCTGTGTTCTGCAGCCACGACCCTTCATCCCGGCAGAGGCACTTGACTCCAGTCTGCAGGGTTCCCAATTGTTCACAGACCCCCTCATGTCAACATCCTTGGGGGTGCTGAACCACCCGGCGCAGCCAAGTTCCCTTGCAGGCTTCACAATTTTAATAAGGTCAACCTCTCCTTGCTTCACCAGCCCTGGGTGGGAGCTGCTTTCTGCAATTATTCCTGCAACAGCTCACTGCCCCCATCTTTTGCCTTTTCAAGTCTTTAATAGCTAGTTAAGGATTCTTTATGCAAATGTCTCACTATTTGTTTAAGTGACTCAGGTATTTTTCTTTCTTCTGACCAGACCCGAGCTGATACATAAGCATGCATTTGTAGCAATAAAATAATTCCTAAATAGAGAGCCCAATGCAAAGCTCTTGATCATCCCCTCCATTCTGGGTGTGGTCATGTAAATGATGTCATCACTGACCTACTGCTCTGTCCAGAGGCAGCCACAGTTATCATCATCTTGGCCATGTCTTTCCAGAACTTAAAATAATATACCCACATACATGCATGAGTACATAGTAAAATAATAATGAAACCATCGAACACATATAAAATCATACTTTGGCTTTAAAAAAATTTTTTTTTCATCTCTAGGAAAAAAAGAACTAGGAACTCTGGGGGCTTAGAGGGGTACCCATTGAGCTGTGAAGGGCAAATTCAATGGTTCGAACCCATCTGTCACTGTGCAGGGGGAAAATGAGGCTGCATGCTCCTAAAAGCAGGTACAAGTCTCAGAGACTCAGGAATGGGACCCTTCTACTCTGTCCTGTAGGGCCACTCTGAATCAGAGACTGCACAATGGCAGACAGTTTGTTGGTTGGTTTTAGGATTTGAGAAGGAAACTAGCATCTTCCATTTCCATGTTGTATTTTAATAGTATTCGATCAACTCCCTTACCTTTAATTTACTCTTCCAGTCGCTTTTCAAAATGTTTTCCCTCAAATCCTTTTTTTTTTTCCTTGGCTTCTGTTCAACCTCAGGTTGGATAAACAAACAGTAGGGACTTGGTACACAGTTTTACTCTGATTGTCAGGCCGGACTTTCTCTGCTTGACCATCCTTGTAAGCGAGTCCTGGGATAATTGGATGTAACGAGATACTGGGAGTTCTTCAGTATGAGAACCTCAGATCACGTTTGAGCCCCCATAACATAAAAATGCAGTGAGAGGCATTCAGGAAAAATGAAACTGTACAGAATATTGTCCCTGCCCTTACATTGCTTGTGATCTTTGTAGAGACTTTTCCCTGGCTGTCCAGCAGTGCCAAAGGCACTAGTTACTTAGTTTCCAAACACAAGCAAGCAATCCAGAGAAAGCGGTCCCAACTTATGGCGACTCGACTCCTGTTTCAGAGAGAACTGCGAAAGGTACTATATGGTGCAAGAGTTCAAAACGGGAAGAAATGACTTTTCAACTAGGGAAACCAGAAAAGACTTCAGAGAAAAGATAGACTTTGGCCTGAACCTTGAGGCAGGAATGCAACTTGGAAAGACAGAGAAGAGAACGCTAAGGACGGGTGTCTAATCTCCCTGTGGTTTAGATTCTCTGTCTTCAAGAAACAATTGACATCCTGCAAGGTAGAGCAAGATGATACGGAATCCACTATGCTTTGAGCCCAAGAAAGAAAACGCTTATTTCTTCTGTCCAGAACGTGAGGATCAAAATGCTGCAACATGTCCATGCTTTTGGCTTCGCACCCCACCCCCACTTGCCCCTCCTTCCCATTCAGCTCTGTTCTCCACAGCTCGCAAAACCCACACCCTCCTCCAACCAACCAGACAGACAGACAAAGAGCTTTTTCCCCTTTTAAAGCATTTTTAGTATTATGGTTATCCAGCTAGGTCTGCAGACCCAGGCCTTACAGTCTGAGTCAAGCTGCCCCGTCGCATTATTGTCTGTAATTCCTTTAGATTTTTTTTCTTCTTAACATCTCAATGAAATCCTCTCGTAAATCCCCGTCTTTGCTGACCAAGTGCTATGCACTTGCTGATGTTGCAAGATACGTGCTAATGTAAAGTATGTCTCCTTTGAGCCTCTCTCATCACTGGCGTGCTCTCTGCTCCACTTTCTCCATATTTATAGCCTTATCGGAGCCGCACACAGTCTTTCAAATGAGCCTCAGTGTTCTTCCTGCCGGGCCGGAATATTGACTGGCAAACAATAGCCGCCCTCCAAATCGGGGTGGGGGCTCCCTCTAATCACTGTGGTTAACCGAGCTGGCCTTGAACAGGCCAATGTGCAGATTCCCAGGTGAGGGCTTTTTGTTTTTGTGTTTCTTTCACGAAGACTTATGCCCAACGCTTTCCGGGAACGTGCTTCAATGACTCGCGGAGGCTGCTTTACCCTTTGGCATTCGCTTTGGCAGTCTGACCTCACGGGCCTGCAGGGGCAGCTCCTCACTGAACTTGTGTGCCAATTACTTAGTCATTAAAAGTAACTGGGAGACTGAGGCCTGCATTCCAGCTGCGGCCGAGCACTTCAAAAAACCCTTCTCCTCTCCCGCCCCCGCTGAAGCCCATGAAACCGGCCCTCTCCCAGATCTTTCCTAAAAGGCTCCCGGAATGGAGAAGAAGCCTTCGCAGCTTCTGTCCTATTCAGCTGTTGCCGCTGATCATTTCAAAGACATATTCACAGCCTCAGCTCGGCATCTGGCTGCTGCGATGCAGTTACCTAGTGTTTGTGGCAGAGCTGGTGGCTATCTCCTTTCAGGTTTCTACTGGCTCCTAGGATTGTCTGCGTGAGGCAAGGGTCTGTGCCTTTCCCTCCAAGGCGGCGTGTTTCCTGTTTGCCTTGGGAAGGCTCCACACTCTAATCGTTTTTCCATTCCAAGTTCCTTCTGAGCTGATTCATGGGACTGTTTTGAAGCCCTTGTGCTGTCTGAATTTCCTTTCCCGCCATGGAGTTTTGGGCCTGCTTTCATGTGGTTAGAGTACCCTTCCCTGCCATCTCATCCCTAACATTTCTCTCCATTCCAGTTATCTGAGCACATGTCACCTCCTTCCAGACCTCAGACCTGAGACCTCGGTTTTCCTGGATTGATGTCAACAGGATTTATAAAGCGCTCTCATCCCAGTGCCATGGGCCAATGACACCATCAGCTTAGCAGCTCCTACACGGCTTACCTGGACCTGCCTATTGATGAGGGCCCCGACCAGACGCAGCTGGTCCCCACGTTCTGTCCCATGAGCCCCGAAGCACAGGCCAGGCATGCGTGGTAAGCACCATACCAGTCATCATCGCATGGTGGGCCCTTGGTGCTTTTTTTTTGATTCGCATTCACAGGCTGCAGTCACCCATAATTAAATTCTGTCCCTGTTGCATGAATTATTTTATCTAGTCATCTTTAATTCACCTCCCTTTTTCTTTTGGAAATCTCTAGTGAGCTTCGGGCTTCATCCTGTAGATCTTTTGTCTATTTCTGAAGCGAAAAACAGATTGATTGCCCGTTCTGGCCTCCGAATACTTTGCACTAGTCTCCTATGAGGAATAAAACGCAGCCTATTACCCATCAGTTGTCTTCTTTCTCTGTACCAAGATCTTCCAGAGCACCGTCGTCTACCGGAGGGCAGTGCATGTTCTTTAGACAAATGGTTCTCTCTGGGATGCTTTCTGCGCCACTCCACCCTCACCGCCCACCCCAAGGGCATTTGTCAGTTTCTGCAGACATTTTTAGGTTGCTTACCATGGGGGATTGGATGCTATGGCATTTGGTAAGGACAGGCCAAGGATGCTGTGGAACTTTCTACAACAGAGATGCATCCAGTCTGATACTTCAGCCCATCAAGGTCGAGGAACCCTGCCTGAGGTCAAATTGTTAGAGATCTTCTTAAATGTGGTATCCATCCATCGCTACCTATCCCATCTGCAATCTCTGGTCCAGCTAGACCCGAGAGACAACCGTTGAACTAGAGGGCTGCTGTCAACCCCCGGTCTTTGGGTCTGTGCATGTGACCGGGTAACCTGGTGTGGCAGAACCACAGTGTGCTAGCAATCCTTTTGCGCGTCTTCACTTGGTCTCATGTGATTCTTGTGACCAGAACATAAATAACGCACCACTGTACATTCATTCCCAAGTGTCTTTGGAGCACTTAGCTATTTGGAGTCTTGATGGCATATTGCTTAAAGCACTCAGCTGCTAACTTAACAAAGAAGAAGGCAGTTCAAACCCGCCTCTGTGTCATACAGTTCCACTCTGTCTAAGAGGGTCGCCGTGAGGAGGGTGGACTTGATTCAAAGGCAGGGTGTTCCCATGGTAGCGCCTGTGCCAGTATGTGGGGAAGAGCAATCCCCAGACCTGCTTTCCACATGGGTGTAAGGGATCGTTTCGTCAGGAAAGCTGACAAGCACAGATCAATGGACTGCATACGATGATAAAAAATGGAGAAAAGTGTTAAGATGAAACAGGGTGCTGATGAGGAATAATGAGAGGAGAGAGGGAGGGGAAAGTAGAGTGGGGACTGGTTTTTATTTAAGATCGAGAGGTCAAAGATCGTCTCTGAGGAGGTGATATTTGGGTTGAATAGGATCCATCCATTCACACAAGAGCAGAGGATCGGGGAGACCAGATGTCAAGGCTCCTGGGTTAGAACAAGCTCCGTGGACAGAGGAGCTGGTGTGACCATCACAGTGAGCCAAAGGATGGTGGGGTTATCCATGGGAAGAGAGATGGAGGAGGGAGACCTTGTGCAGGCCATTTAGAGCCATAGACAACCATGTGGATTGTATTTTAAGTGATGAGTCTCTTATTCCTCAAATCTGCTGGACTTTTTTAATGGCTGTTTCTTCAATCTTAGGTAAGGGAGAGGCAAAGTAGCTTCTAGAGCATACCAATAAAGAAATTCTAAAGTTGTTCCTGCACTGAGGCTTTTGCATGCCAGTGATATCACCCAGTTAGCATTTTAAGCGATTGTTCTAGTTGGCATAGGGAACACTCAGAGCCAGACTTAGCTGTTACAGCAGTCCAGTTTGGAGCTGGACTGGTTCTGTGGAGGTGGATTTTCAGGCTTGTTCTATCAGATACTTCACACCTAGACTTTGAATTTGGGGGGAAGTTAAGCAAAGCGAGGGGTCCTAGCCATGGGTGTAACACAAATCTTCTCAAGGAAGGGGACGAACAGACTTTAGATCACCGATTGCTCACAAACATCAGTCCAGAAGACCCCCCCCCCCACACACACACACAAACACCATTCTAGTTCTTCCACGGATAATGTTATGGTTGAAGGCAGACAGGAAGAGGAAAAGAATTATTCACTTAATTGCTAAGTCTGGCCAAGCGACCCCCTGACCTATGCTAAGGAGTTAGCCCTTGAGAAGACAGGATGCAAAGAAGGATGTGCTCGGAGCGTTGGGAGCATAAGTTCCACAGAGAGCTAGAATGCAGCTCCTCCCTGCAGAGGACTGGGGAAGCCTGGGCTACCTTCAAAGACTAGTAATCTGCCTGCTTGACTCCATTGCTCAGGGTTGTCTTCCAGAGAAGGCATATTTGGAGAATGAGCATCTTGACAAGAGGTGTGGGGAGCAGAGAAACAGCAGCATTGTCTACCTGTTTTATAGCTAAGAGGAAGAGAGCCGTGGAGTGGGTGGAGATGGCATCGTCTGACTTCTTCAAAGGTGGCGGGATGCTCTCACGCTCATGCTTGGTTATCTCCCTCAGGAACACCTCCCTCCTCAAATAAATGCAGACCGTTCACGTATAACTCCCTCTCCAAGATTTTAGCACATTAGCAACAGACCAGACTCCCTCTCAAAACTGGATTCTTCTGCATTCAGAGCCAATGTTCTCTCCCCCCGCTCCCCACGCTGCATGGTCTAGAATATGTCAACTTGTACATGGAGCAAAAGAGAACTGCTTAAACCCCTGACTGAAACCTGAGAGCGTGCTTTGCTCTGAGCTCTGCAGAGTCCGTTATTATGTTCCTGGGCTAATCTAAACATGACCTTTCCGAATGTTTTCAGCTAGGGAAAATGGTTTCAATCTCCTTCACCAGAGGAACATAGTCCTTTTATTATTTCCTTTATTGTTTCTAAGATGTACGGGGCTTCCTATGTGCTCAGAGTTGTTCTTTGGAAATCAGATGATTCCCATTGGTGTTACAGACTCTGCATTCAAACGAGGCTGTTCTCATTGTTCTTGGGCACTGGTTCTAACTGGAACCCCTGTCGATGTCTTCCAACTCTTTCCCCGGCCCACCCTGCCCGGCATGGCTATTGAGTCTGCCATCTGGTGCAATGGGAATCCGCATGAAGGAATCAGATGTCAAAGTGAAAGTGGACCGGGTATCAGTTTGAAGACGGATGAGGTTTGCAGTGGTGGGTGGGTGGGTGGCAGAGCCTCCCAAGAGACTCTTTACTCAGACTGCAACGACATGGCCGACTGAGAAATGAGTACCCCAGATTCTGGTCTACTCACAGGAGTTCTGTCATGGATATACAAAATGCATAAGTAAAGCGAAAGCTTAAAGAAAAAAAAATTTAAATGCAACGGCCTGAAACCACTCTATTTTTAGGCGACTGGACCACTTCTTTGGGTGTTAACGTCTCTTTCTTTGGCAGAGGAAATGTTCCATCTCTGCTCTCCTCCCACTATTTCCGTCCGATTCTGCTCTGAAAGAACAGGAAGAGAGGATCAAGCTGCCTCCAAAAGCAAGAGCACAGAGAAAAGAGAAGGGCTCAGAAGTGTCCCCAGAGAGAAGTCACCCACGAAGGGGAGGTGGGGGTGGAGATGACTAAAGAATTCTGCAGGCATGGGGCATTTACTATTGTTCTCCATGACCTGCCACTTCTGAAATCCTCACCATTGTCCAAACACGTCAGGAAAGCCGGCTCGATCCTGAGGTGCCCAGCCAGGTAGCATTCAGGGCCAAGAAGAAAGAGAAAGCCAAATTTCACATCTGGGTCCTTTTGGAGCAGACAGCTCACCACAGCTGCCTGAGATGAGATGTGAGTGAGACCGAACATTTAACAGAAGCAGCAAATTAGAACCAGAGGTGCCCTTGAGAACCTAAGCCTCTAGGAATTTGCAAACATCCTGAGGAGGGCATTACCCTTTTGCAGGGAAAAGAATTTCTGTCAACTCAATGTAAATCTCCAAGACCGGATTGCTATGGTTGAGAGCTGTGCAGTGGAATTCCACTCTTAGTGGCTCCGTGTGACAGCTGGTGGGGAACTTCTCCCATCGCGCTTTCTTGACTGGAGCCTGTAAAGGAGCGGAATGGCAGGCCTTGTCCTATGAAACTCTTGGGTGGACTTGAACTGCTAGTCTTTCAATTAGCCATTGGGCATTTATGTGTTACAAGCCCCGGTCTCCTGAAAGCAGTGGGTGGAGACCCTTTCACAGGAATTGCCTGACTCATAACACTAGCAAAATCATAATTATGAAGCAGCAACTAATATAATTTTATGGTTGGGGGATCACCACAACATGATTGTGGTGTATTAAACTGCATTAAAAGGCCTTGGCATTAGGAAGGTTGAGAACCACTGCCTTAAAGTCTGGGTGCCCTAGCTGACAGCTGACTTACCTAACATTCACAAGGCTGTGACGTTGAGTTAAGGCATCCGTTACCTTGGCAGGTGAAGCATATTTATGTCACTCCTTTACTATTCAATAAACCCTGAGCTAGTGTTATATACTAGACCAATGGGTTAGGGTGGTGAGCAAGACAGACACGATCCCTGACTTTATGGAGTCTACATTAGTGTGGAGGCAAGTAGAGAGAAAAGCATGGAGAAATGGTAGACACGTACACAAATAAATCTAAAGTCACACCAGTTATTGTCAATTCCAGCTAACAGTGAACTCATGTGTTATAGTGTTCCACTGCACTCCATAAAGTTTTTAAGGCTGTGACCATTTGAAACCAATTCTCTAGGCCTCTGGACAGGTTCACACCATCATCCATTTCCATGAGTAGTTGAGTGCTTCATGGCTTGTGCCACCCAGGGCCCTATTAAACAAATAAGTGATCAAAATAATTATAGACACTCATAGTTAATGCATCGGCTGCTAACTGATCAGTTGGCTGTTCAAGTCTACTCTGGATGCCTCAGAAGAAAAGCTATTTCCACCTAATCTATTTCTGAGAAATACGTTATTGAAACTACAGTGGAGTCCAGCTCTACACTGACACGCGAGTCTTAGCACATGCGTCAGACTGCTTTGAAAGCACTGCTTTTACTGGTGTTTGGTGCTCTCGGTGACTGGTAATAAGTAGCTAGCGCACCCTTGCTTGCTGAAAGCCAGGAGGACTTTAAGCATTTATTGACGAAGATCAAAGAGCACAGTCTTCAGTTTGAATTACAACTCAATATAAGAAATAAACATAATATAAAGAAATAAACAACCGCTACCACTGGACAGTGTTATGAAGGCCTTGAGTGAGAATACACTGAAAAATTCCAGGAATTTTCAGGAACTGAAAAAAAAAATTGAGGACTTGATGAAAACCAATGACCAGAACTTCATGTGAAGGTTAGAAAGGTCTTTGAGATGAAGTTGAAGAGTTGGTCATTCAAAGCTTTGCAGAGCAAGGCATGGAGTTTAAACTTCCATTTTAGCCTCCTAGGGATTGGCGGAGTTAGTTTCCGTAGAAGAGTGGCATCATCTAATGATGGAAAAAGAGCAAATTGGCAAGGAGTAAATGTGAAAAGCAGCAAGATAATAAGTTGTTTTAAAAAACAACAAACACTGGAGAGGGTACATAGAGATTGGAGCCCTCATATACTAATAGTGGGCCTGGAAAACTATGCGACCTTCCTGGAATGTGGTCCTAGTAATACCATATGACCCAGCCATCCCACTACTCAGTTATAAATGAAAGAAACAATGAACACAGCATGAGCAAGTACAGGCACACCCATGTTTATCACAGCACTATTCGCAATGGCAAAAATATGGCACTAACCTAAATGTCCATCAGTGGAAGACTGGTTAAACCAGCCTTGGTACACATCACAGTGGAAGATGCCACATCACTAAAGAATAAAGATATAATGATGGAACTGTAAAACACTTCATGACATGGGTGCACTTGAGAAATATGCCGAGTAAATTTAGTCGATCACAAAAGGGACAAGAATTATATAAGATCATTGTTTTATACATATAAGAAGACATGGGTTTTCTTAACAAAAGAAAGACTTTGATTGTCACCAGGAGTGGAAGGGGAAGGAAGGAAGGGAGGAAAGAGGAAATAATAGGGTAGAGGGCAGACAGGTGATTGTGGTGAAGGTGAAGATCATATCACATGCGTCAGACTGCTTTGAAGGCACTGCTTTTACTGGTGTTTGGTGCTCTCAGTGACTAAAAAAAGAGAGAGGGGACAAGGAAGCTATTGGGAAAGTTGAACTTACTGAATACAAAAAGGATGGTTTGCTCTGTAAAAGTTGTTAAACTTAATACAAAAAGGATGGTTTGCTCTGTAAAGCCCCACCCGATTCACAATGAAAAATATATAAAGAAATAAAGAAGAGCTTCAGAATTTGGGCCATGTTGATGAAGAAGTGTGGACAGTGTGGAAAACGATTGAGCAGGAGATTTACTCTGCCTTGCTGATCAAGTGAATGTGGAGATAAAGAAATATTCATTCAACAAATATTGAGGGTCTCCTGATCTGGTTGTGTGGCAGTATACATCAATGCTGGAAATAGGCAAAGAGCCTGCCCTTGTGGCATGCCAGTGGTCACTGGCTTGAGCAAGTAGAATTGGGGTGTCTTTTCTTGGCTGTGAAATATTGGGAAGAAGCCAGGGCTGCAGGGAACCAGAAGTTCTATTTTGATCATTTATGAAACATGTGAGGTGCACACACTTTAGAATAATCAAACTTTGAGATCAGAAGGGCAGCATTCACCCAAAGACAGAGTTCGCAAGGGTTAGGAAAGAAGGTCGACTGGAAAGAGGAACCCTGGAGACGAAGTGCATTGCAGGGATTGCAATCAAGGAGCTACAAGAAAATAGATGTGATCTGTGGTTGGAAAACTGATCTGCTATGTCAATATATATATATTAGATATATATACCCACACACTATCCAGGAATTCAAGTTCAAGACATGAGTCTGCATCTTTGAAGAGAAGTCTGAGAACTATTTAGAGTTGTAAATAACCAGCACATCGATGTTATTTAAACTCAAGAGAATGAATGGGACTTGTCTGACACTTAGGCAAGACTGTGAGGAGGTGGGAATCAGGGCAGTGAGAGACTCAGGAACTCCCTGTAAGAGGAAAACCAGGAGGCAAGGATGTCACAGAAGCCAAAGGTAAGATGGAGTGGTAAGATGGATGGAAGACTGATGATGAGTCACACAAGATGCAGACAGAAAACAGTTCCCTCGTTTGTCACCATGGAGATGGTGGGAGGTCTTGACAAAAACCGTTTCAGTAGATTCCATTGCATGGAAATGGGAACCAGGCTGAATCCTGCTTGGGAGTGAATGAGGAATGGGGAAAGTGAAGGCAGAGAGTACTGACAATGCTTTTAAGGGGTTTTGAGAAATGGGATACTGGTTGGAGGGTGAGGAAAGGGTCTCTTTGTTTTTTAAATGGGAGCTAGACGGTCAAGCATCTCGGCATGGTATTGGGATTGATCCGGTGTAGAGGACAGCACCGATAGTGAAGAAAAGAGGGACTTTAACAGAAGAAGACAGCATCAGGGATGAGCTTTGAGAGCATGGGTTGGTTTTGGAGAACAGTTTCATTGTGCCAGGAGGAAGATCAAAATAGGAAAGATGTAAGTCACTTGACATTTGTCTCAATGAGGAAGCAAGTTGGGATGAGGAGCCAGCTCTTTAGTTTCTACTGGCTTGAGGCCTCTCATGTCAACCAAATGCAATGTTGTCAGACTGCTCCTGAGACCGACCAAGAGGCAGCTGCCAAGGGGATAAAAGGGCTGTACTGCAAACAGATGGGAAAATTCCCAGGTCACAGACTCTCCGTTTTGTATCCCTCTGATCAAGAGAAGATTTTAGTCATTCTGGGAGTGTTCTAGGTCAGGGGAAATTCAGCTGCTAGGATGATATGTTTCCACAGCTGCAGATTTACTGACACATCACCCACCCCCACCCCCACCCACCCCCTGGCCAGGTCCAGGTCATCTGGGCTGAAGCACTGCTTCACCAACAAGCAGTTTTTGTTTTTCGTTTTTTTTTTTTTTTTATGTGTGTGGTAGAAGAAATTGAAGACTTCCTCTATAAATCTCTCTGGGGTAGAGAGAACTTGATGAGGGGTCAGACAGCTGTTGAGAAAGGAAATTCTATAACTGATGTGAAAAGAATTGGATAAGGGTGAGGTTTGACTCGGGAGCCTGAGAAAGGAACACAAAGGGGATTGGTTGCTGGGAGGAGTGGGAGGAGCATGGATGATTAGATGCAGCAGGTCTCGATGCACAGCTCCAAGTTTCCAGTAAGGGGGTGGGGGTGGAGGGAAGCAACATGAAATGAAATTACAGTTTTTGTACCTGATTTAGGCCAGCAACTGATCTAAGATTTTATGGATATTATCTAACTAAAGTCTCTCATCAATTCCAGTAAATAGTTTCCTGGTGGGTTTTTGTTGTTGTTGTTTATAGCCTCAATTTTTGAAACCCAGAAAGTTAATGTATTAGACTGCATGACTAGGTACCAGCAGATCTGGAATTATAACCTCGGTCTTAAAAACCAACCAAAAAAACCAAAAACCAGTTGCCATCAAGTCAATTCTGACTCAAGTCACCTCTTGCGCTTCAGAGCAGCACGTATAGCAGCTATGGCAGTGACCTTTCCAAAAGAGACAACCGGATTTTCTTTTGTCTTTCATTTTTCATTAAATACTTTTATTGGGGACTGTTATATTTCTTATCACAATCCACACATTCATCTGTTGAATCGTGCACATTTGTACATTTGTTGCGATCATAATTTTCAAAGCCTTTTCTTTCTACTTGAGCTCTTGGTATCAACTCCTCATTATTCCCCCTCCCTCCTCGACTTCCCTCCCTCAGAGCCCTTGATGAACTATAAATTATTGTTTTCATATCTTACATCATCCTCTGTCACCTTGCATCCACTTTTCTGTTGTTCGACCCCCTGGGAGGGGCTTATATGCCAATCCTTATGATGGATTTCTCTTATCTCTCCCCACTTTCCCCTTATCCTCCTGGCATCCTGACGGGTTTATCTATCCTGGATTCCCTGTTTTTCAGGCTCTTATCTGTACCCGTGTACATGTTCTGATCTAGTCTGATTTGTTCGGTAGAATTGAGGTCATGAGGGTGGGTGGGGGTGGGGGGAAGCATTTATGAACTAGAGGATAGTTATATGTTTCATCGGTGCTATACTGCACCCTGACTGGCTCATCTCTTCTTGTGACCATTCTGTGAGGGGATGTCCAATTGTCTACAGATGGACTTTGGGTCTCCACTCCTCCTACCCCCTCCCCAACTGGCTCTTTCTTCCGAAGTACTTTGAGTAGGTTTGTTTGCTGTTTCTTGTTTTTTTTTTTTGGGGGGGGGGAGCATCACTGCCCTCTGGTGGTGGGAGTAGGAGGCCCAGCCTTGCTGCTGGATTTGCACCTCCAACCTAGTAGGCCACAGTCCCATGCACAACCACTACGCCACCAGGCTCAGCTTGAGTAGGTTTGAAAGCTTGGTGTTTACCAAGCTTTTTTGCCCACTGGCTTAGTGGAGCTTTGCTTTCCTGAGCCTTTAGTGGTCAGCAGCCTAAAAGAATAGATCCTTTGGCTTCTATTCTGATACAGTAGTTACTCCCCCCAAAACCAAACCAAAATGACTACCATTGAGTCAACCCCCCCCCTCCGCCTCCCATAGTGATGCTGTAGGACCTGAATGCCCTGATGGGCCCCTAAGACTGACATTATGTACATGAGTTGAGAGGAGCATTGTCCACCCTCTGTTGAATCTGCATTGTCACCTTCTCTTCTAGAGACTTCCATGTGAAAGCAGGCTGGAGACTTTCCTCAGTGGGCTCCTAAGAAGTTCCTGAATTTGAAGGATTAATAAGGAAAGAGGAGGGCCTGGTAGTGCAGTGGTTAAGAACTCAGCTGCCAACTGCAAGGTTGCCAGTTCAAAGTCACTAGCTACTCTGCAGGTGAAAGGCAGCCTGCTTCCGTAACAGCTGACAGCCTTGGAAGCCCTAGGAGCAATTCTACTCCCAGGGGGTCATTATGAGTTGGAATCTATTTGATGGCAGTGTGTTCAGTTTTATTTTATCCAGAAAGCAGAAAATACTCATAGAGAATACTCATCTATGGAAAATAGGCCACTCGCTCTTCTCCCCACCCTACCCCACCCCATCTGAGCATCCTCTCCCTCCTCAATTGGCCATGTTGATCTGACAGGAATTGGAACCACCCCTCCACCCAGTGGGGCTGGGTTAAAGCCCTCCCAGGACCCATTTAGCTAACTGGAACTTCCTGTGGGTTCGCATGCAGAGCACATCCTCTAGTGTTTACGTGTTGAATAGTTTATGATTTGCTCTATATCTGATCAGGCAGAGTCAACTACCAAACTGCTGATCCAGGGAAACTTCACAGCCTTTCCGGGCATAATAACAGCCACAGCTACAGCTCATTCAAAAAGAGAAATAGGCTTTGATGAGCTGTGCAAGGACAAATTAAGTTGTGACTCTCACCTAGTATCAAGATAGTAGCCGACTGCTTGAGACTTTGTCTGAAAGGAGCCAACTCCGGCAGCTAGGAGGCCTCTGCCACACCCTCCTGAATGCAATAGAAGGGCAGGACCAACGGTGAGCAGGCTGCCAAGGACTTTTCAGTCTATCTGAAGTTAAGATATTCTGTTACTAAGGCAAGCCTTTCTGTCTTCTCTTTTAATCTTTACCTGGCTCTGCTAATTGTTCTAAACTACCCAGTAACTTTTTGGGTAAGTGTGTTGTTAGTATTTCAGTTGTTTTTCAACTCACAACAACTGCATGTGGGGCTGAGCCCCGGTGGCGTAAGTGGTTGAGTGTGGGACTGTGGTCTGCGGGCTTGGTGGTTCAAAACCAGCAGCGACTCTCAGGAGCAGCGCTGGGTAGCGGCCACCACCACCAGAGGGCAGTGATGCCCAAAAACAAACAAACAAAAACCTGCATGAGGCAGAAAAGAACTGTCCCAAGTAAGGGTTGCTTGGCTGTAATCTCAATGGGAGGAGCAGCATGCCAGGTCTTTGACCTACAGATTTTTCTGGGTGATTTTGAACTGCCAACATTTTGCCAACCCATTGTGCTACCAAGGTTCCTAATTTTTACAGGGTCCTTATTAACTGGAAAAAAAATTTCTCTGAGTCTCAGTCAGGGCTGATTTGACCAACTGTCTAAAATCTGGGTAATGAGATGGGAACAGAACCACCATGTGCAACTTTGGACAACTTTCTTCAAAGGGGAGCTCTAGGGGTGTAGTGGGTCCCACATTGCACTAATAGCAGAGTCAATCACTCCAAACCACAGGAGAACGATGAGGCTTTCTACTCCCGTGAAGAGTTCTATTCTTCAATGTGGATTGTAACTAAATATAAAGGAAACCAAAATCTTCACAACTGGACCAACAGGTGTCATTATACGTGGAGACCTGAGAGGCATCAAGGATTTCATCTTGCTTGGGTCCACAGTCAGTGTTCATGGAAGCACCAGCCAAGACATCAAACAGCGCCTTTTATTGGATAAATCTGCTGCACAAGACATTTTTAAAGTGTTTAAAAGCAAGGATGCTACCTTGAGACTAAGGTATGCCCCACCCAATCCATGGTATTTTAAACCTCATATACATGTGAAAGTTGGCTGTTGAATAAGCGAAGCCAGTGGAGAAGCTATGCACTTGAATGATAGCGTTTGCCAAGAGCATTGAAAAAACTATGAATTACCAAAAGAACAAACAGATCTGTCTTGGGATAAGTACAACCAGAATACTCCATAGAGGCCAGGGTGGTGAGACTTTGTCTCATGTAGTTTGGACATGTTATCAGGATAGACGAGTCTCTGGAGAAGGTCATCATGCTTGATAAAGTAGAGTGCAACAAAAAAGAGGAAGACCTTGACTAGATGGATTGGTGCAGTGGCTGTAACAATGGGCTCAAATGTAAAAGCTATTGCCACGGGATGGCATAGGACCCAGGGAAGTTTGGTTCTTTTGTACCCCGGGCTCTAATGAGTGGGAACTGACTCAATGGCGACTAACAGCAAAAACAGCACAGAGTTACAGACTCAGAAACCCTTAAGGGCAGTTCTCCTCTGTACTGGAGTACAGCTACCCATCAGAATGGACTTAAAGGCTGTGATATTTTTAACCTTATCTTTAAAGGAAGGGATGCATATCTTATTCATCTTTTGTGTTGGCTAGAATGTGAATGGATGGCTGGAGTTTGAGCAACTGCCTTTTGATGGAAACAATTGCTGAGAATGACTCAAAGGAACCTGGGACTGTAAGGATTGTGGCACCAAGACTGTAGCCCTGGATTGTCATGGTGTGAGTCAGTTATAGATGCAGATATGTACAAGGTGCCGTAGTGGTTGAAAATCGTTAGGAGCTGGCTTGTAACTGAAAAGTTGGTGGTAATAACCCATCCAGATGCCACATGGGAATTAGACATGGCAACCTCCTCCCATGAAGAGTACAGCACAGAAAATTCCCGAGTAGGCCATTCTCGTCAGTCAGATGGGGCTGCTGTGTTGAATTTGACCCAATGGTACCTACAGCAACAACATAAATACACACAGATGTATGTATCAGTATCTATATATATCTGCCCTCATGGTCAAATGAAATCTATATTATATAAGGTTGCTACATTAGGACACATTCAACTGTCCCTCATGACCTCAGGAAAGCTACATATCTCACCCACCGAAGTCTTACAAATAGAGGAGGAGGCAATAGTAACCTTTCCATTGTTTGGAGTAGTGGTTTCAGGGGTAACACAAAGTTCCCCTGACTTTCTACCATCTTTGCTCAAGTGAGAATTGCCAGTTTCATTTCTTTAGCTCAGTGATAGGCGATGTTGAGTTTTCTGCTGTGTGTAGATCATTGATCCAACTATATCCACATTTCCAAACACCCTCAGCACATCTCAACTTGGTTTACCATCAGCCTTTCAAATGTGACTTGTAGAACAAACCTTCTCCCACAGCCCTTAAATTTGGTGCTATGGTGCCCTGCTACCTGCTTTAGAAGACTGCGTTATCACCTTTTCCAAGATGTGGTAGGTCCCATGGGGAAAGAAGCCCAGAGGCCAAGGGACGTCCCCATCACAATGTGAAATCTCCACTTTAGTTCACCCCTCTGCTACCCAGGACCCGAGAGTCCTCCATTCAGATAGTCTCAAGTCTACATCCATGGTCTCTATAGGCAGTTTCCTGGGCTAGTCATCGAAGGACAGGGTCAGCAAAGGTAGCTATTTTTTCGGGGGTACAGATGTGCCCTTGCATTTTAATTGTGCTGGAGAAGAATACTGAAATTAGCATAGACTTCCAAGGGTACAAACCAACCTATCTTAACAGAAGTATCACTCGAGTGGTCCTTAGAGGCAAAGAGGGCAAGACTTCCTCGCACGTATATGGACATGTTGTCTAGAGACATCAATCCCTGGAGAAGGATTGCATGCTTGGTTATGTAGAGGGACTGAGAAAGGCGAGGCTGGACCTGGAAGGAGATGGATGGACACTCTAGATGCCGCACTGGACCCGGGCATAGGAACAATTGTGAGCATGGCACAAGGCTGTCTCATGTTTCGTTCTGTTATGTGTAGGCTGCGATGGATCAGAACAGACTTGATGGCACCACAGTAAAAAGATGTAACCTGAATGTAAAGGCTGAGATGTTCACCTATGTTGAACATCTTGAAAAAGTCTTACCCTATAGACCCTATAGATCCTCTAGGAAAAAGGCAGGGTGGAAAGAAAAGGGTTGTGCAGTTAGTGGAGGCAAAGGCTCAGGGACTATTCCCATACTTTGACACAAAAATTCGGAGGAGTCTAATGACATTATTTTTCAATCTGGATTTCAAGAACACTATGAGGCAGAGTATGTGAAGGTTAGTCAAGTGAGGCGGACAGGATAAGCTTTATTTAACAGCAGGTTAGCTTAATGTATCATTTAAAAATGTTTATACATATGGCATGTGGGCTTTCCCATATGTAGACATCTGGTATGTGGGCCCTGGTACTCTGGGTGGTAATTTCTATAGGGTTATGAAGGTCTGCCACCTTAGAAAGGACAGTAAGGGTACCAGCTAAGCTAGAAAGGGAGGTTATTGCCTATATGCTCCAATCAGGTAAGCAAGAGGGAGTGGAGTGCTAAAGCACAGGCCCAAATGAAGTCAAGGAGAGCTTCTGCGAGAAGCCTGGAGTGACAGGGTAATCCAGGTTAGCCAGCCGGGAGTGGAAAGGCAGTGGAAGAGAAGATGCTGGATCTGCATGTGCCAAGCTGGGAGGGCTCAGCCACCAAAGCTGAAATCAAATGACATCAAAATTGGAGAAAGCCCTGTTTCCATTGCCTGTCTCAGTGTCACTGGCTCACCCACTGTCCAGAGCCTGGCCAATGTGGATCCAGGCAATACAATTTAGCACAGTCTGCCAGGGAATGACATTTAGCACCCAGATGACAGATTTCCCAGTCCCTGGGGGAAAAGGAACGGGGAAGAACTTGGAAGGGTGGCAGGACCCCCTCCATGTCATGAGGGATAGGCAGCGATCTTCAGTCATGGCAAGTTAACAGAGGTAGACTATCAACTCTGTGGACTTGGCCAGTATTTCAAAAAGAGGATAAAAAGCCAGAGGGAACCTACAGATCAACTAGAGCAACCAATACTGGTTCTAGGCGGGCCTCTTGCCATGCCATTTGCTCACGTCTGTGTTCCTTTATACTGACCAAATGTCCTTTCTAATTGGACAGTGTTTGTGCCATGTTGCTTTTCAGCCATCTTTCACTTTAACTCCAGATTACCATCTCTTCTCTGGTCAGGACTTCCTTCTAAAGTAGGAAGGAGGGTGGCAGTGAGACTGGGGGGTATGTATTGAAGAATCCAGTAGGTGGGGGCTAGAGAGTCTGCTGGACCAAGGGGACACAGCCACTGCAGTCCCTGCTTCCATGCAATGCCACACTCGGGTGGACACAACTCTGAAAGTCTCTGACAAATGGTCCTGGGCCTATCTTAGGGGTCTGTTCAATCCTCTACCCTGAGTCTACAGCATATACCCAGTGTGTACACTTTTCAGCCTGACAGGTAGCCAAAGAGTCAGACACTGGTGGGAAAATTGGATGGAGTTTGGGTCTGGGGTGGAGGTCGTGACACACGTCATCTTGGGGCCCTTCATCAGGAGGGCTGGAAGAGAAAGGGTGGAACAGGGACTACCACATCTTTGGGAGAAGCTCCAAGAAGTCCAGGGATTAGGAACCAGCCTTCAATGATAGTGTGAAAATATCTTTGTCAAAATCCCTGGTGGTGTGGTGGCTTCCCATTGGTCTTCGGACCTCAAGGTCAGTAGTTTGAAACCATCAGCTGCTGCCTGGGAGAAAGATGAGGCTTTGTAAGCCAGGCTCAGAAACCCACAGGGCAGTTCAACCCTGTTCCAAAGGGTCGCCATGGGTCAGCATTGACCTGATGGGAATGAGTTTTTTGGAAGGCTATGTTTTACTTGACAACTTTATTAGCTTCCTTTATATTTCTCAAGTGCTTAGACATGAGCTATGTGAATGTCTTTTCGCCCTAGGCCCCACAAATGCTGCTGCTACGAAGAGTTGCTGTTAAGTGCCTCTGACTCGTGGTGTCCTCATGCAAAGCAAAACAAAACTAAATTGCCCAGTGCTCTGCCACCTTCCCCATCATCGATGGCTACTGTTGTGTCAGTTCACACGTGGTAGGGATGAGTAGAAAAGAAGCAGGGACTCTTTTTTGACCAAGGAACATCCTGCAGCCGTACGGTAATGATTTAACTCCTGATCTAAGGGTACATGCAATGCACTCTAGAAGGAACCCTGGTGAGGCAGTGTATGAGCAGACAGACTGCCAATGACAAAGTCAGTGGTTCAAAGCCACCAGCTACTCCAAGGGAGAAAGATGAGGTTTTCTGTTCCCCAAAATAGTTATAGTCTTGAAAAATCTCTGGCTCAATTCTATTCTTGGCCTATGCACTCTTTATGAGTTTGAATCAGCTCCCCAGCAGTGGGTTAATGTATACTCCAAAGACTTCCCGTACCTCAGTCAGAAGCATGGTTCTAATTGAAGTTGAGGCTAGAAACTGGCCTCCTTGGTGGGTGAAGGGTGGGTCTCAAAGCTCATCTTCTGACACTCAGTGTGTAGAGCACTTGGAGAGCTCTGTATCTGATTTCAGATTGATTTTCCTCTTCTCCCTAGGAATCTCTGCGGATTATTACTTCACTGCCCTATTAGTGTGCTGCGGTGAAGCAATATCATTAGAGAAAACATTTAAAAGCAAGGTCTCTGTGACCCAGCAGTACCTAATACTCCCCACCCTCATAGGCTATCCTGCACGTCTCAGAATCCCTCCCAAAGCATCACAGTCAGGGTGACTTGCCATTTCATCATTCCCATTATCAGAAGAGAAAACGGAGACTTAGGGTGAGATGACTCTAAGATCTCACATCACGCAGAAGGAAGGGCATAGAGGAGAAACCTGGGTTTCGACTCTTAACTGCAATGCCCTTTTCATCACATACGCTCCCATTTTAATTCTGAAGCAGAAATGCAAGAAGAAAATGCCAGCATTTGGTGCTTCCTGGAAGAACTGGTGAACTGGTCAGAGGTTGGCATGTCTATTGGTGAAGCTTTTTTAGTTCGATTTGGTTAATGATATTTAATCACGTGCACCTTACAGAAGGACTAGGTAATGGGAAGAAATGCATAGGGGTCATGTAACAACATCTAACAACATGTAATTTGATAAAATCTCAAAGCTCTTAGGGAGTGCAGCTGATCCATTATATGAGATTTCACAAGTCAAAGGTAAAATCAAAGTTAGAGAAACCACCTAAAAATGTCAGGTAGGTGTACTGGACTGTGACACTTCTTATTTTAGGGTGGCTTCAGAATGTGATAACTTTGCAAGAGTTGGAAACTCGACATGTGGACATTGGCTATCAAGTCAGTTAGCCGCAGAGTGACGCGTGTTCCCTTTGATAAACTGGTGTCTGCGATGTGTCCGGTGCCTCAGGGCTATTCATGGTGACCAGGTTTCTGTCACGAGGTGCTGTCAAGCTACTGCGTCCTTTAACCTGAGCTGTGCAAAGCAAACATACACCCCACCAGTTGAGTGGCTTAGAACCGATGATTAGCTCATGATTCTCTAAGTTGGCCACTTGGGCTGCTTCTGCTAGACTCACTTGCACTCAGTTTGGTGGTTGCTGTCAGCTTGTGGACTGGCTGTGTGGCTGCAGTCTATTTCCACATCCTCTCCTTCTTTAGGAGTCTAGGTACAGCCTCTTTACATGGGTTTCAATTCATAATCCCAAAGCCAACAGGAACACACACTCTAAGCGTCTCTTGGTATCACATATGACAATGTTATATTGACCAAAGCAGGCCACGTGACTAACCAAAGAAGAGAGTCAAATCACATGTGGCCTTTCAAAAAAAAAGGGTATTACAGTCTTCATAGGACTCTCAGGTGTCTTATTCCATAGCTTCAGAATCAAACCCCAAATCTCATCCTCTAAATCAGCCCAACGGCAGATGAGATTCCTCTGGACTGTTCTTCAGGTACTGCATCTCTTGAGCCCAGAACCTCTGAACTGACCAAGTACGTGAGCTCCCATCTCTTTCCCTGTCACACATACCTACCTGCCACGTGAGACAAGAATAAGGTAAGTCAAATAAGCACTCTCTTTTGGAAAGGGCAGGAGGCGGGGGGCAGGATGTGCATAGTAGTCACTGGTTCATAGCAGTTCTGAAACTCAGCTCGGCAGGCGTTGACCAAGTTCCCCATCTCTGGGAAGCAGCCTGTATTTGAAGGCTCGCTCTCCTCCCTGGCAGGCGTTCCTCTGGTGCCCTGTTCTCTGCGGTCCCTGGAAGTAGCTCCCCACTCTACCTTCTTGTACTGGATGCTTTAGGGCACTGCTGTCCTAAGTGGACAACACCATCCCCTGGGTCAGCAGTGGGGGGTAAGATCTAGGGTCATCCAGTGGGCCTGCAAAAGCAGATACCGAAGGTAACTAGTTTTTAAGCTACAGGACAGAAGCTTTTAGTTGCTGGGCGACGATAAGGGTTTTGCTGTTGTTGTTTCTAAAAGGCTGGTAGGTAGGCCAAATAAGTTTGAGAACTTTTTTTTTTTTTGGAGAACTTTTTGCGGGAACGGAACGCAAAGAGAAATGAGAGCGATCCCTGGTCTCAAAACTCTCATCACTTAGATGACACATAATTCATAAAAACATACATACGTACTCAAGGTAAGTCTGGTTAATATCACATGCTTCTACCACCTAGTCATGAAGTAGTCTAGAAGATCAGAAGTATGAAACAACTTAGGATCCACTTGCATGGTAATGATCCCTGGGGTTGGTGAAAACCACAGAGCCCAACTCACTAAGTCAATGCCAACTTATAGTGACCCTAGAGACTTGCCCTTAGGAAGTTTTGTGATGGTGAACTCTTACTAAGAAAAGAAAGCCCCATCTTCCTCCCATGCAGCAGATGGTGACTTTGAACCACTGACCTTGGGGATAAGAGCCCAGTAGGTAACCACTGCATCACCAGGGCTCCTTTTGGGTAAATGAGGCAACCTAAGATGAGTGTACACTCTCCATTCTGTGATTTTTGATGACAGCTGGACTGCTTCATATAGGTTGGGGCATGACTTTGGCTTTCAACACTATGCAGTTACTAGGTCTTTAGATCGAATGCCTACTTTTTATAACATTTTTATTTGCCCTTGACTTAAATCATTTTGAGGACCCTCAAACTGTCCCCCTCCCCCTTGACCCAGATTCCAATACTGTCTACTTGACATTTTACTCACTAAAAAAAGGAGATTCTGCAGAAAGGGCTAATTAAGCATTGTAAGTGGTGTACTGTACTCCGATGCCCTCGTAAAGTGACTCCCTGATCCCTCGCCCTCACGGGTCATGTTGGGACTGTGTGGGAGAATTTTGAATTGTCACAACGTCTGAGGGGTACGATCGGCATTCATTAGATGAGCACTAGCGATTCTGTCCAATCTACAACTCCAAGGGCAATCTTGCACAGTGGATAATTGATGTATGATTGACATGACTTTCAAATGTCCCCAAAGACATCAGTGTAGGTAAAAAAGCCTGGTAATAATTACCTAAGCCTAGACTCTAACTCTATTTCTATATAAACACAGACAATTTTGGACACAGTTCAACTATATACTGAATTTTCCATGAGTGCAGCTACCATGGAAATGGATGGAAGATTATACTTTATGTTGCTGGGAACTTTACCAAGAGTTGTTAGCTACTTCAGAAAATCACATCAATAATAGCAATACTACTTGGGGCACTTCAGTTTCCAACACTCTACCTGTATCGGTTGATATTTGCAGCTGCTGCAATCATCAGTAATTCTATATGTAAGTGCAAGTATCTGACTTTTTTTATTCTGTCTCTGAAAAGCCATCATGTGGAAATGTCTGCATATCGGAATTATTCTTTTATCATAAATTGTTTTCCTTTTATTTCTGCTTTAATGTTATGATTATATTGATTTTTAAAAAATCATGTGTGAAGATAAATTATATGAGCTGTAATTTTCATCTCAAGATAGTAAAAGTCTTAGGAAATACTTCTAAAAGAAGTTGTTGGGTCTCAGAGTGTTAAGAAGCACTTCCCTAAGACAAACTTATCAGAACAGAACGTCACTCATAGACCTAAGTGGCACAGATGGAATATTCAAAGGATTACTGATTCTATGAACTCACACTGAAGGTCACATGTAGACAGGCAGATTTAACATCGGAAAACAGTTATCTTATTTACTTAAAAACTATATAGACTCTCACAGAGGTTCACAGTGCACGAACCCCAACATGGGATGGTCTTTGTTACGCATTCAGAAAGATTTTTTCTTTTTTAATTTCCATTTTAATATGTTTCAGATTTTGAATGTGCCTTCTGGCATCCTGGGGTCATTTCAGTCAATGTCCTTCTATTGTGAGGTGTGGGTAGCACATGCACTGTGCTCAGGCCGACGTCAGGTGGAGACCCTGGACATGGGGTTGAGTGAGAGGATTGCTTCAGCACTTGCCCTAGGTACCTGTCTCAGCCTCTGAGTCAGGCCAGGAGGAGCTGTGATTCTCTCTTATGGGATTCTCCGTGAGTCCATCTGATGCCTAAGTAAAGTTAACTTTGGCTCTGAAGCTGACTTGCGTTCAATCCTCACTGACATCTTGTTTCCAGTATTTGATCAAGATTTGATCCACACAAACTCTACTGATTGCTGCATTCACCAAAATTGTAGCTTCCTTCTGTACCTTTTGGTGTCCCCTATGCCAAAATAAAAGAGGCAGGCATGTGGGCGGAGGACCCGGAATAACACTTCAGGGGAGACTGATGGCAAGTGAGGTCCCTAATTTAGACAGGACATAAACATTTGGTTGTATCTTAACCTCAGAAGAATTTTCTTCTCTTCACAAGTATCAACTGGTAAAAATGAAGCTAAAATGAGATGGCTTTCCAAACACCTTCCTAGACTGACCAGATTAAATCATGATGGATGACCATTTCTTTGCCCACCACAGAACGAAATTGCTCAATCTGCTCCACCAACCCTTCTCATCAGGGAGAGGCCGTCAGGAACACTTCACTCTGCTCTCCTTCCCGCCTAGCCCAGGCCTAGCACAGCTGTTAATCTTGCGCAGATAGTAAATCAGCTATTTTACTTTTGTGATGCCTTCCCTTTCCATCTCTGCAGCCTGAGAGAGGCCATAAACTAACTGGCTGGCATTTTAAACGAGACCTTTTTTCTCTCTTCCTAAATTATATCTTTTGAGAGGTCGCTGCATCTTCCTCAACAATAGAAGTTTACTTTTTTAAAGCCTGTTATGGCGTGCTTGGGAAGAATGCTGTCATTCCTATGAGATTTCCATTCTCTACACCAGGTCAACATAAGGAAAACAAAATTGTCTCACACCTGGGACAAGCAACGTTGTGATCAAATGACAAAGACTCGAAGCTGTCAAGGATTTCATCTTACTGGGATCCATAATCAATGCCCACAGAAGCAACTTCCAAAAAAGTAAATGACTTGTTGCATTGGGCAAGTCTGTGACAAACGGCTCTCTAAAGTGTTCAAAAGCAACGATGTCACTTGCAGGCTCAAATATACCTGATCCAAGTCTGGTTTTGTCCATATACTGCTAGGAAGACTAGCAAAGAGTATATGTTTTTAAATTAAAGTGTTGGTGAAGAATGTTGAATTTACATAGACTGTCAGAAGAACAAACAAGCCTTTCTTGAAAGAAATACAACTCGAATGCTCCTTAGAAGTGAAGAAGGTGAGACATCATCTTACATAATTAGGACATGTGGTGGAGACCATCCCTGGAAAAGAACACCATGCGTGATAAAGTAGAGGGTCAGCGAAAACGTGTGAGACCTTCAATGAGATGGGTTGACGCAGTTACTGCAACAGCATGTTCAAACATAGCAAGGATTGTGGAGAGGGCAGAAACAGGCTTTGTTTCGATGTATTGTACACGGGGGTGCTAGAGTCAGAGCTGACGTGTATTCATCAAACCACAACGGCAACAAGAATGACAGTGAAACTTCCGAGGGGATTTTATCTAGGCTGTAATCTATATAAACAAACCAGATCATATCTCTCTTGGAGTAGTTGGTAGATTAGAACCTCCAACCTTTGGGTTAGCAGCCAAGTGCTTAACCATGATGCCAGGAGGGCTCTTTGTTTGGTTGCTAAATTTACACACACACACACACACACACACAATTATGGAGAGGAGAGATTAAAGGGATAGGACAAGATTTTCACAATTCACTCTAAAAAAGAAAACAAACAAACAAAACCATCTTGGTTTCAGCCTGAGATGACTCTGCCTTCTGTTGGTTACCCCAAATTCAGCTTTCTCTCAGAAGGAAAACAGAAAAAGTACACTAATGAGGGTTCTACTTGACATTCTTCTGATCAATGAAAACAGCCGAAATTCTCTTGATCATCCTGGCTCACCTGCCTGCCTGTTGGTTTGTTTCAAATGCAGCAGAAAAGCTGCTCTGTCTACAACTCTTGGTGGGGGGTGGGAGGTGTCACAGGCTCTGTGGGGGGTGGGGAGAGACAGAGAGGAGACATTCTGGCAGGTATTATTTGGAAGGCTCCCTTCTCAAGAGTCCCGGTGGCGTAGTGGTTGTGTGCGAGACTGTGGCCCACAGGGTTGGCGGTTCAAATCCAGCAGCAACTCTCCAGGAGCAAGGCTGGGCTTCCTTCTCCCACCAGGGCAGTGTTGCCCCTCCCCTCAAGGTGAAGGACAGGTTGACTTCCTAACCTCATTCGGTGGAGACTTAGCTATGCAAGAACACAGCTGCCCCACTGGGGATCGCTTGAAAGAGTTTACACTTCTCCTAAGCTTCAGCTGAAGACAATGGTGTGCGCATATGTAATATTTATGATTTGCCAGGTGATCCATTTGACTTTCTACGTTTAATGTTTTCAGTTTGATAGGTGATAACTTTGATTGGATTTATGCATCTCGTAATCAACTGGGAAATACTTCTGATTCAATAAGATACATTATACTCCTGCATCCATTTCAGTAAGTAATGTATTCAGATAGTTGTACACTGCTAGGTAATTCATCAAATCTTTTTTGAGAGGACTATATCAGATTTTAAGGCAGCATATTTATCTCTGAACAAAGACAAATTATTGCCAGTAATACACACTGGCTAAATTAATCTGTTTTGTAGTAAAACAGTCATTTTGAGGGCTAATTCATGGATGCTACTGGTCAAATTAGAAGTGACATCAACTTGCTCATAGCCTTTGACCAAATGAAGGAGGAACTAATATGAGCAAATGCACTTCTCAGTGTCACACTAGTATTCTGACTGCAATTTTGAGGAAGCAAGTAGGCAAACCTTAGTCCCAGCTGCTTGGGATATTCACTTTGGCATGGAAAGAAATGCTTCTAATCATGATAGTTCACCATCAGACTCTAGTGGGCACCACTAGGAAATCTTTGCTAGAATTTACAGTCTCTTGATTCCTTGTGGATATCTTTGTCAAGTTCAGAATTGCCTTTTTCTTGAGTAGAAACCAGCACTGTTGGCTCCCCACAAAAGCGTCCATGAGCTTTTCCAGGAAATATACAGACATTCAAATTTCCAAAGGTCTATATAAACATATATATATATATGCACAAATACACACACACATATATATAAACCTTTTCTACTTGTATATGTTAAAACATACACAGGGGCACATTCAATGAACTAGGATTCACTTTATGGTTCTTGCTTGCTTGCTTTTTTAAGAAGAAGATCCACAAAAGACTAACATTTATCAAGCACATTTAGATGCCAAGTGTTGTTTAAAAGCCTTGCATATGTTAAGCCATTCAGCCCTCATAAGGGTTCTACTAAGTGATCACTTATTGAATCTGTGTGCTGAGCAAATTACCAGAGAAGCTGACTTATATGAAGGAGATGTGGCATATGGATTGGAGGGAGGTTTCAAAACAACCTGAGATATCTAAATGATAAAATCTTGCGTGCTGAAAGTGAGAAGGACTTGAAACACTTGCTGATACAGATCAAGGACTGCAGCCTTCAGTATTGATTATAACTCAATATAAAGAAGCCCAAATTCCTCACAGCAGTATTAACAGGTAGCATCATGATAAATGGAAGAAGGGTTGAAGTTGTCGTGGATTTTGTTGTGCTGAATTGACAATCAATGCTCATGGCATTGAGCATTGTTGCTCTTTGCAACAGGCAAAGAGATCAAAGGACATGTTGCATTTAGCAAATCTGTTGGACAAACTCTTCTTAGAGTATTGAAAAGCAAGGCTATTACTTTGAGGACTGTGATGTGCTCGACACAAGCCATGGTATTGTCCAGTGTTTCATGTGCGTGTGAAAATTGGACATTGAATAAGGAAGCCCAAAGAAGAATTGATGCATTTGAATTGTGGTGCTGGCAAAGAATATGGAAAATGCCACGGACTGCTAAAAAGACGAACTGATCTCTCTTGGAACAAATATGGCCAGAGTGCTTCTTAGAGGTAAGGATAGCAAGGTTTTGTCTTACAAACTTTGGGCATGTTGTGAGGAGAGACCAGTCCCCAGGGAAGGACAGCATGTGTGTAAAGTAAAAGAGCAGTAAAAAGGGGAAGCGCTTAAGGAAATGGATTGACACCATGGCTGTAACACTGGACTCAATCACAGGCAGAGTTTTCTGAGGATGGTGTAGGACCAGACAGTGTTTTGCTCTGTTGTTCATGAGGTGTCACTATGGACCAGCTGACTCAATGACCCTAAGAGCAGCAGCAGCAGCAGCAGCACCAACAACAGCAATGACAACAATAACAAATGAACTCTGTTGGTTGTTTTGTGCCCTAGAGTCAAGTCTAACTCATAGTGATGGCTTGTGACTGCTCATATGTTTTTGGACTGTAGTCTTTACAAAAAGAGTACTGGTGCTGCAACAGTTAACGTGTTCAACTCCTAAACACAAGATTTTTTTTCTTTATTTTTTAAAAATCATTTTACTGGGTGCTCCTACATGTCTTATCACAATCCATACCCGCATCCCTTGTGTCAAGCACATTTGTACATATGCTGCCATCATCATTTTCAGAACATTTTCTGTCTACTTGAATCCTTGGTATCAGCACATCCCCCCACTCCCTCTCTCATGAACTCTTGATAATTTATAGACTATTATTATTTTTTCATGTCTTACATTGACCAATGTTTTCCTTCACCCACTTTTCTGTTGTCTGCCCCTCAGGGAGGAGGTAATATGTAGGTAATCACTGTGATTGGCTCTCCCTTTCTTTCCTCACCTTTCCCGTACCCTCCTGAGAATAGCTACTCTCATTATTGGTCCTGAGGGGTTTATCTGACCTGGATTTCCTATTTCCAGCTCTTACTTGTACCAGTGTATAGGCTCTTGTCTGACCAGATTTGTAAGGCAGAACTGGGGTCATGATAATGGTGGGCAGAAAGCATTAAAGACGTAGAGGAAAGTTGTATGTTTCATTGGTGCTATACTGCCCTGACTGACTTATCTCCTCCCCATGACCATTCTGTAAGGGGATGTCCAGGTGCCTAAAGATGGGCATTGGGTCTCCACTCCGCACTCTCCCTTATTCACAATAATATGATATATTGTTCTTTGATGCCTGATCCCTGATCCTATCGACACCTTATGATCACACAAGCTGGTGTGCTTCTTCCATGTAGGCTTTGTTGCTTCTCAGCTAGATGGCTGTTTATCTTCAAGCCTTTAAGACTCCAGGCAGTATATCTTTTGATAGCCGGGCACCATTGACTTTCTTCACCACATTTGCTTATGCATCTGCTTCATCTTCAGCAATTGTGTCAGGAAGGTGAGCGTGACAGAATGCCAGGTTAATAGAACACAGTGTTCTTGTGTTGAGGGAGTACTTGGGTAGAGGCCCAATGCCCATCTGCTACCTTCACACTGAACCTATTAACCAGAATATTTTATTAAACAAACAGAATATTTTATCCCACTAATGCCTCTGCAGGCACCCTGGTGGCATAGTGGTCATAAGTTTGGCTGTGACCCGAAAGGTCATCAGTTCTAAACCCGCAGTCATCTCACAGGAGAAAGATGGGGCCTTCTACTCCTGTAAACACTTACAGTCTCAGACACTCACAGGGGCAATTCAGCCCTGGCCCATCGGGGTCACTGTGAGTCAGTATTGATGTCATGGCTGTGGGATTTTTTGGTTTGTTTGTTTTTTAGAACCACTCTGCTGCTGAAAGATGTGGTACTTGTCTTTTGTATGGATTACACCCTTGGAAACCTTATGGCATAACCCTATGATGACCTAGAAGCTTGCTATGAGTTAGAATTTAGCTTGACAGAAGTTTTGGACTTTGATATCTATTATCAAGATCTTAGGGACAGTAGATGTCAGGGTCCTTGGAATTAACCGAATTAGAACATATTCCTCCTGAAAGGTCCGCATTTCTGTGTAATCAGTCTTGATCAAATGATATTTCAACCTCATCTCATCAGTTCACATCACGGACGAGGAATGCAGTAGTTTTCCTTCTAGTCTGTGCCAGAGAGGCCCTCTCTGAGAAGGAAACATGGGCAGTAAGGAAGTACATTTCCAAGGTAAAGTTTTATACAGCTGGTGGTTATTTAATTTCCCAATTACCATTATAAAACATCAAAAGCTCTTCTATCTCTAGGATTGGAATTTGGGATATATTTATCAAAGAATAGACTATGCACCACCTCCCACATGTCAAGAGAATGCTACTGTCTATCCAGTTTGATGATAATTCTTTATAACATATTTATTTGTATATATTATAGAAAAATGTAGTTTGTATACTTTAATAATAATCATATATATTTTACTAGATCTTGACACATCAGAATAGTGATTGTGGAGCCAAAAATGTTTTTAAAAAAGCTTTTAGTCATGCTAATGTTTGTGGCTTTAATAGAAGTCATGAGTTTAGTGATTTATGCCCATTCTACATGATCATTCTTGATGAAGTTAGTTGAGAAATCATTAAGCCTCGTTTCTGTATGTTCACTTTCAAATGTGACATTAAAATTCTTACTTCAAGATATGGTAGAATTTGGTCCTTTCCAAGTAAAACCCTCATATTTCAAAAGTTAAAGTGTGGCTAAAGATGGTTACTCTAATTTCTAAAAGGAAGACCTTAGTAATTCTCTTTTGGTGCTAAAGGAATTGCCATAAAGTTATCATATAATCCTTCTAAAACTTTTTCCACATGCAGACACATACGTAATCCCAGAAATCATAAAAAATTTACAGTTGGCTCTTAATGAACTATGTATTTAAGGATTCCCTTTTATTTGGCTATGGATTACAACAATATGCACACCTGGAATATTAAACATCTTGATAATCAGAGTGAAGATTGACGTGTTGTCAGGGATTGTATTTTACTTGGACCCACCATCAACACCCATGAAAACATCGGTCAGGCAATCCAGCGAATTATTGCGTTGCCTGAAGTGCACAAGCCATGATATTTTTAGTCACCATATATGCTTATGAAAACTGGACAGTGAATAAGGAAGAATTGAATTATGGTCTTGATGAAGAATGCTGAACTGACTGTGGTCTGTTAGAAGAATGTACAGATCTGCTTTTCAAGAAGTAAACCCACAATTGTGCCTTAGAAAGGAGGATGTTGAAACTTTGAACTTGTTTTCTGGAGAGACCAGTCCCTAGAAGAGATATCATATCTGAAAGAGAGTGGAAAGAGCAAGACTCTCAATGCGATGGATTGACCCAATGACTGCACCAGCGGGCTCCAACATAGCAGCTACTGTCAGGACGTTGTGCGACCGGGGGGCGTTTCACCCTGTAATACAGGGAGTTATTATGAATTGGAGTCAATATGATAGTCCATAAAAACAACAACAATTATCTGTGACAAATGGCTAGTCCCTGTTTAGAACACCACTGTTAGCCAGCATATCTGGGCAGGTCCTCCCACTATTAATTAGTGTGTAGTCAAGGAAAGCAAATTACTTTGAACATTAACCTAGGGAATATACAATTAGAAAGACTTATCTGCAAGACAGTGAAGTAATTGAATGTACTTGTAAACTAAAGAGAAATGTGATTTTGAATTATTGACTGTTGGGTTTATGTCCATCTGGCTTCTCTTTACTGATGTGGAGTGTCGGGGAGACTTACTGATAAGTTTCTAAAACCAGTAAAATCTGCTCTCCAGAGCATGCTCTCACGCCAATCCTAAATGCTCCCAAGATGTAGGTATCAAATTTTTTATTAAAATGACTTTTTAAAACCTGACTTAATATCCTAAAAGAGTAGTGAGTTTACCAGTGGAGAAAACGTTCTCAAAGTTACTAACCTCCTCACAGTAATCCCCTATCTCGAGCGTCGGCCTGGGGTAGGTAGAGGGCAAAGAGTGCCAAGAACGAAGGGGAAGAAAAGCAGAAACACGGGGCAGCCTCCGTCATGGCT